>JACKQL020000108.1:0-161587 GCA_018296165.2 Termitomyces sp. T153
GGACTGTGTAGCTTTTACTGATTATAGGCTATGAATTGTCTGCTTGGTTGCAGTCCATAGGCATCAGGAATGACAGCAGCCTTAAGGAGAGTCAAAGAACGACACATGTCCAGTTATCATGTCCTCCCACAAGGCTAAACTCATATCTCTAGTGATCTTGTAGCCCAAGCTTTTCATCTGGTTGGGCTTATCTTACCCAGCTTTTTCATAGCCATATATATACTTTTATCGCACACTTGAACATTGCATAAACCATACCGGGCCAGATTTTTTTTACAGGCCAAGCCGGTGCCTTTATGATACATAAAGAAGTAGCTAGTTATGTTCAAAGCCTTGCAGTACGTCTCAGGGTAAACGGATCACGGACACCCCTTCCAGTACTCCGGCAAGGACACCTTTTCAAGTGTGCCGGTTACGCCCCGTAGTCACAGTTTGTTCCTTCGGAGTTCATATTCTGCCTACTTTCCAATCCCGACCATGTGCCGTTGTCATTCCGTTCCTCCTATCAATTGAGGATAGTCAGATAATAATAGTGATTGTGCCGTACGTCTGCTCCCAAAATGTCCTGCATCCCCTCTCTTCCTTGATAGGAGCTCACCGGCTCTCTGGTCCGATAACAACAGGCTCCCCATCCTTCTCCTGCAGATCCTTCTCGAAGGCTCTCAGTAGTTTAACCGGCTGTGTTGACGGTAAACAGGTATGCCTGTCGCATTTAGAACGGCTGTAGTATATGTACAGCAGGAGCCGTTTCCCACCCAAGTCCCACCATTCTCTTTTGGCACTGCCAATGCAAGACATCCACGAAAAACAGGACCCGCCGACCCCTGTTTCCGAGCATACCATGCACGGGACGCCCACAGAGACGGATGCATCGGTTCCGGCTAAATCTTGTTCAATGAACGAGAAAGAAACTTTTTGCTTTGACAAACTCCGGAGGCTGTCACATTCACTGTCATATCACCGGCTCTTTGCACGATTTAGTCCCGCTCTCACCCTTGAGAATTCAGGGAGCGTAGCGAGAGACCACTTAGCGTCAGAGCGCACTTTCTTGGCGTATGTTCGAACCAGCCTCTTGTCGGCTTCTACCGGTGTAGGTATGCATGTTGGTTCAATCTATCTCCTCCGCATGACGTCAAACCCTTCGGAAGCTCTCGTACAATTATACGCCTTAACATCTATAGATGCGTCCAACGGCGCCACCTTAGGGCATATCCCACAGTACGCACGTCCTATCGGCGCTGCATTGGTCATCTTTGGCCTTCTCGTTCTTATACTCGGTCCGTCGTCTTCCCCGTCAACAGCCATTGTCATGGGTCACAGAAACATCCTCCAGGTGTCTACCGATATTTTGTGATCCAACAAATGCTCACTAAGGGGTTATTCCCTGCTACTCAATTGCCGGCTGCAGGAGTCTCTCTCATAGCTGCTGCAATCACAGTTTTCGTATTTGGAGTTTTGGTTGCAGCGAGAAATTAGGACCGATATCAAGCTTACATGCAAGTTTAGGGTGTGAAGGTAAAGTTCGTTTGATGGGACCTGAGCCACCTTGGAGGCCTTCAGAGGATTCGACATATTGCTTTACCTACTTCGATATTCCTAGATTCGAAGCGGGCACCATGGCGAGTTATCGTGTGGCACCATTCTCCTAGTGGTGCCAATCTTGACGCACGAGCCTGATGGTGAACGGTTTATGAGACCTCTTAATATGAACCACTTATCATGAAGGAGCTTCGAGAGGCCCTAGGTAGAAAAAAAAACGAATCAGTCTATTTGTAACCCATCTCTCGAACTCCCTCCATAAATGAATCGCTGTATGAGGTACAAGTGCTGTCTCGTGTGGGTACATTCAACGCTGCCTGCCATCCTAAGATGTGATCTCAATAACTTGGCACGTCTTGTGAGAGGATACTGTACTTCTCATCTTCCTCCATAACGTTTCAGTGACATAGGTCGCAAGAATGAATTTCTGACCAGCTTTCAGTAGCAGCGAGAATGAATCGCTGTATGAGGTACAAGTGCTGTCTCGTGTGGGTACATTCAACGCTGCCTGCCATCCTAAGATGTGATCTCAATAACTTGGCACGTCTTGTGAGAGGATACTGTACTTCTCATCTTCCTCCATAACGTTTCAGTGACATAGGTCGCAAGAATGAATTTCTGACCAGCTTTCAGTAGCAGCGAGTGGTCGAGGAGAGTGCAGTAAGTGAATTTGCTGTAGGTAGTTGTATATAACCGCCGGTTTCCGAGATTGGATTCACATGTAAGTCTGTCGGCCGCCCTTAGGCTTAGGGGCAAATTGAAGTGGCGGCTATCATATTCTGGGGTTGTTACACAGTGCGGAGATCCCGTGTGACGAGTGTGACGACGGGTCCGCCAGGGGCTTGCAAGCCTACTGGAGGCCTTGAGGGTATCATCAAGAGCCTGAACCCATGGGCAAGAACTCGCTTACTAGAGACGCATAGAACGCCAGCCAAGAGAAAATTCGGACGTATTTTTATATCGATGCCTCGATCATTGTGTGGGACGGGGCGGAATGGCTGTAACAGATCCGCCCTTTTTCTATTTGTGTCCAAGTCACGAGTCCGGGCGATCAGTAGAGATCAAAACCGGCAATGCGGGTTCATCTGACCCGAATGATTTTCGGCCGCTTGGATTTTCTGTTAAAAGGATTGGTGGAAATATTTAGAAACACAAACGCGTTTTTGTAGTCGCCATGTATCTCCAGTCCTTGTTCCCCAATGTCTCCTCTTTCCCCGAGACTAATGCAACCAACGTTTTCTTCAATCGGCCAGACCAGGCGCAATGGCCCGACTATACCCTCCACATCGACGCGAAGACTGGGAAGAAGCGTACTTTCCGTGAATTCAAGGAGCGCGTCAGGTTGGGCGCCACAGCGCTCGGCGCCCCAGTAGCTGATGGCGGTCTCGGCCTCCGCGTGGAAGACGGCGAAATCGTTGGCATCATGAGCCACAATTCTTCAGTACGTCACATTCAGAAAGCTTGGCAACTGGATTGATTTGATGTAATTCTTCATTCAGGACTATATTGCTCTCCTTCAGTCCTTGCTCACCATCACAGTCCCCATCGCTTTGATCGGCCACTACTCTACTCCCTTCGAGCTCCAGCACGCCCTTCAGCTCTCGAAGGCGACCCGGCTGTTCGTTCATGCCCGTCTCCTTCCTGTTGTGCTCCCTGTTGCCGAGAAAGTCGGACTCCCTGCCAGCAAGATCTATATTCTCGGTGGAAATGCACCCGGCCGGAAAAGCTTCAAGGAGATGGTCGAGGAGGCCAGGATACGCAAGATGCCTATCCAGGAAGTCCGACCAGCGAAGAGGGACACCTTGGCTTACTTGGTCTTCTCCAGCGGAACTAGCGGTCTTCCAAAGGGTATGTCCTACAATTTCTAGTTTCTTTGTACGCGATTACTCATCAAGTCTGAAGCTGTGATGATTTCGCATGGAAATCTTGTATATTCCATTGGTCAAGTCGCTGTCATGGGCCAGGCGACAGCTGCTGTATACACTGTAAGCTTTTCCATCCCACAAGTCAAGAGAGTCGACTGACCTAACGATTTACAGCCTCCGAAACCCAAGAGTCCTGACGGTCTCCCCAGAGTGCTCGCATTCCTCCCGATCCACCACTCATACGGGTTGCATGCCTTTGCATTCCGTGCATTCATGACTCCTACGACACTAGTCATTCTCTCCCAATGGAACCTCAAGGTTGCCATTGAATCCATTTCGAAGTATGCCCAACAAACCGACACTTTTCCCAATCCATATTCTTATGCGTCTTCCACAGATACCGCATCACGACTCTCTTTTTGATCCCTTCAGTGGTCCATCAACTGGTGAACTACCCTGGCATCGAGAAGGCCGATCTCAGCTCCGTCCAGTCTCTGGGTAGTGGTGCTGCATACCTTCCACCAGACATCGCGCAAAAACTTCTTGACCTTGCACCAGCCGGCGCAACCTTCGTGGAAGGTTCGTTATTTCTCACACCGTCATTTGCCGACATAACTTGACCCTGAATCTGCATAGGATATGGAATGTCAGAATGCGTACGCACATTGAATCTCTTATCCGCATCGTCGTTCTCACCTTTTGCAACAGACCATCGCCGCCCTTACGCGCCCTGTACCCGGTATTCTCGGCGGCAAGGGTAAATTTGTGCCCGGTGCTACTGGTATCCTTCTGCCGGGCATGGAAGCAAGGATCGTTCGCGACGACGGAACCGAAGCGGACTTCAACGAGCCCGGCGAGCTCTACCTCAAGAGCCCCAACATCTCACCCGGATACTGGAACAATGAGAAATCCACTCGTGAGACATTCATCGACGGATGGCTGCATACCGGTGATAAGTTCTCCGTCAACAAGGATGGATACTTCTTGTACGTTATTTCGATCACTTCATTTAGGAACTTACCTCTAACTATAATCTTTCATTTCCAGCTTCGCGGACAGAGCAAAGGTCGGTTAGCTTCCCTATCGGCCCTTACCAACGTTCTCACCATGCTATTCATAGGACACACTCAAAGTCTCTGGAAGCCAAGTATCGCCCGTCGAAATCGAGGCTGTCCTGCTTGCCGAGCCCCAGCACTTGATCATGGATGCCAGCGTCGCTGGTGTCAACGGTCACGGCCGTACTTCTGACGAGAAGGTCCCTCGTGCCTGGGTTGTCTTGAGCGCTGCCGGCAAGAAAATCGGTGCCCAAGCCACCCTTAAGGTGCTTGAGAAGTGGCATCAGGAGCAGCTCAGCAAGTACAAATGGTTGCGTGGCGGCATCGAGGTCGTGGAAGAGGTGAGCTACCCATGCTTGCATGAAATTCCAGAGTACACATCTAACTGCTCTCTAGATTCCAAAATCGCCTACTGGTAAGGTGCTGCGGAGAGTCCTTGTGGAGAAGTATGAGAAGGAGGTGGTGAAACGGGTGCCGGCCAAGCTCTAAGATCTGCGATCGAACGCTTTAAAGAATCAGTTATTTAACGTGATGCTGGCTATATATTAGCCTCTTAAAAGTTAATAATGACCGTAACCTTAGAACACATCGCCGTGGTTAAACAAATATTACAACTAGATAGATGCTCATTAGTAGCTCACTTTGACACGATTAACGCAGATACTAACTACCATCAGTTTGACGTAGGATTACGATCAGCCCGGCCGATGGCCAGCGAGATCGAAACTCTTCTCTGGAATGAGCACAAATGTATGTAGTATGTGAAAATTACAAGTAAAACATAAGATACAAAATTGAAGCGACTAATCTCGAGTCCAGTCTACGTGCGAGGTCTCTTGAGACTTATCAACATGAACATCAATCACTTCCCCATTCAAGGCCATGAGCTCCTCATTTTCATCGTTCTCAACAGGATGATATGGCGAACGGGGTCGGAAGAAGCGCCCTAGTAGCCGCCGGGGTGCGCTGCGCACCGTTGAAGGACTTGGTTTCGGAGGATACGTGTCAAGTGTTCTTTGAGTGTTGGACATGAAAGGTATGTGCTCATGATCAAAGGAAGCCCTTCGTTCGGTGAGCATCTTGTTGGATCCTGAAGGGGACGAGTGAGTTTCAATGTGAACCTGAAATAACGCAAGGAGCGACCTTCTCCGAAAACAGCATCCATATCTTCTAGGGGTACCCCTTTTGTTTCGGGATAAACTTGACACAGATGAGAAGCGGTCCAAAGGAATAATACGGGTTTGACACTCACAAAAATACACTGTTTGGTAAATGAATCATGAGCTAGCTTTCGAACGAAGGAACCAAAACATAACGCACCTAGCATGAAACTGCACATACAAAAGAAGGCGTGCATAAAATACAATCTCCAGTGAATCACGTCTTGGAGCCAAGGCGTCGCGGCGCCCACAAGGTAGTTGAAGGCCCAATTGGTACATGTTGACAAAGAGACGCCTTTCGCGCGAACAGTGAGCGGCATGATCTACAACTCGTCATATGAATGAAACTCATGAAACCAAGTGTAAGAAAACTGTACCTCGGGAGGATATAACCAAGGTATCGGACCCCAGCTAAACGCAGACAGTGTCAATTTCTGGGGTCAAGACGGAAATCGGAACTTACCTATACCCGAAAGCTGCGTTATAAATTATGACAGAGACGACTACAGCTTTCGGTGTGTTCGGAAGGTCGAGGAAGATCCAGAGTCCTGTCGAACCCAAAGCTAGCGTCATCTAGGCAAATGATGATTGACGGTGTCTCATTAAGCGAAGTATCCATACGCACTACACCAGCGCCTGACAACAGGATCGGTCGGCGACCCCAGCGGTCGACGAGATACCACCTACGACGGAGGCGTCAAGTGAAGGGTCACAGGAGGAGCGACATTACGTACGGAGGTATGGTGCTGAAAACATATATAAGAGCATTAACTCCAGTCATTAAGATAGCCTCGCGGCCGATCCAGCCAGCCTCTAGATAGAATCAATACGACGTCCTGAGTAGTCCGGGTGGAATCTCACGTTCAAATACACGAGCTTAATAGGGTAGAAGTTAGTCGTTAGGCAAAGTATCATTTAGCGAAGGACACACGAGCGTAGTATGATATCACTATCAAAGGAGCGTCAGCGGAGATGGGCGAGTGATGAGGACCTTACCATTTATGCCGTTCTGTTTATACTTTATCAGAACACGCCAACGGATTGGATTGCCATTCTTACTAGCTGTGCAAAGGCCTGTGAAGACATGGCAAGGAGGACGCGACGTTTATATAATTTCCACATCACAACATAGGATCGTCCTTCGCCGTGATCTCGCTGAAACTACTCGTCAAGGCAGGATCTTCCATTGACAGACATACCTCACCTCGAAGATGACCTTTTCTTTTATTTCGCGGAACTCAGCCTTTGCAGCTGGATGATTCAGGTCCCCACCGTGCAGATCCGCTAGAACACGCAACCCTTCCTCATCCTTGTCAGAATCAATGAGCCACCTTCCCAAAAGGTCAGTGATGATAATAAGTAGAAAGGAACCGGTGCAACCGTGGACTTTCCGGCATCAGGAAGGATCCTGCTGCAAGGAGGGCTCCGATGACACATTGGAGGAATAGCGGAAGACGCCAAGAAGTGTCGGAGTTGAAGAAAGAGCAGAAATAATCCGTCCACTTGGCTAATTTAGATAAGGCTAGCGAGAGGTGAATTAACGTACTACGGAGAACGCATATCCGAACACATTCCCGGTGAACTCTGCACATGCCAACGCGCCTCTCTGCTCAAGTCAGTAATTAATCTACGTATATCACAGGGACTCACATGTGTAGGAGGCGAAATTTCGCTTTGGTATATGGGAACGATTGTCCTGTCACACGCAGTCTATTTGAAAACAAGAACTTTCAAGGTGACGACGTACGACAGAAGTCCAACTCCGAAACCGCTCACGATACGACCGATTACCATCGAGGTAAAACCGGCTGAAAAAGTCTGGATTGTACCTCCAATGGTGAAAACCACGCTTCCTAAGAAGAGTGTGCCTTTGCGGCCAATTATATCCCCAACACGTCCAGCAGCAACCGAGGTCACTGTCGATCTGTTAAACAGAAGCGCCAGGAACACCAGGAAGAGACGAGAAACACACCGAATGCGCCAATCTCAAGGACAGATACCATCGTCCCAATTTCTATCGGTCCTGGAGTGCCAAAATAGTTTATGAAGTGGGGCCCGGTGATAATGCCAGACATGACTCTTAATGGCGCGAGATTGAGCGATATTCTTGTAAAAACTTTGGAAAAGATATACCCTTGGTCATAACCAAACTAACAGTCACTTATCAGGAAAGGGAATTGTATTTCGACGTATATGACACACCAGGAAGACACCCAGACTGGCGAATATAGATATCGCATACAAGAGAGGGGGACCGACTAGTCTCCGCCGAGGTTTAGGATATGCTGGAGCCACCATCTCGGGCTTGATAGCACCGATTTGCAATGCCAGTGTTCAAAGCAGCTATCGGTATATCGGTACTACCACCGTGAATTCGCCCAGCACTGCACAGGTCACGTATGCGACGTGGATGTTATGCAAAGTTCTGAGCTGATTAAAAGGTAAATAGGTTGACAATAGATAATGAATGACTTACGAACTACTAACAAGAGCGAAAAAAAGGTTAAGAACTACTAAAGGTCTGAAGTAAGGTAAGCGAAAACCAAGCATGAATTGCTCCTGGTCCTTGTTTTCAAACCCCGAAATTTGCCACGTGAACCGCTCTGAGCTGCCTAAAATCGAAATAAGTAGTTTACAAAGAATCGTCACGACAGTATTGAGCACCTCTGAGCGTAAGGTTTGTTGTGCTGGTTGTAAGTTATCTGTGCCGCATCAATACCACTAATTAGTCTGCCAATCATCTCAGAGGACAACAGCTCCTGTGAAACGGTGGGCAAATGACGTTATTTATTACAATTACGCTTGGAAACCAAACTCGTTTGTAGAACGAGACCACCTTGGAAATTAGCCAAACTTTAGCCAAACTTCCCGCCGGTGAGTGCAGGTAAAGTAGTCTCTAAATATCTCATATGCTTAGGCTGCGTATGTTATAGGCTCGCGTAACTTGAATTCTACCTTGGATGGTTTTCTGCCGCGTTCCACACACAATACGACTCTTGACACGTGGGTTCGTTAGTACGCGCAGCCAATACCGGCAACAGCCTTTCATCGGGACACTTAAATCGGAATCCCTGCAAAGGAGTGACTTTCTTGATATTTCAAACACGGTAAAGAAGAGAATTATCTCACTACTCAAGAATGGTCGAGTAACCGAAGGTGGAATATTGTATGGCAAAAAACAAGACCGACATCTTTTCCCGGAAAAGAGTCAAGGTTTCCTCTACTGCCATCACGACCCACGTCTTCCGTCCAGAACTGGTGAGATTCGCTTCAGGGTTACAAAAAATTCTGATCCGGCGTCTTTCAAGAACGGCTCGGACCTCTTGAGGCCTGACGGCGCATTGCCCTGGTCCATCCCCCTGGCTCTGTCACAGTCCCCTCTTAGGGAACTGGCTATTCAAGACGGTCTTATCGATGCCGAAGCAGCAGTCTACAAGCTCAGAGATAAAGTCGTGTTTCTGGCTTTTTTGGAGCAACCTTTTGTTTTGAACTTGGAACGACATATAAGGATGGCGGTTCTTACTCCCCGGAAGATTGAGAAGCTCCCTCAGTTACGGGTACTATTCCCAAATCTTTTAAATCGAAATCTTTCCCTTTTCAAAGGTGAGTTTGGAATGAGCAGATGGTGTTTTGATAGTGTGTAACGTCTTAGATATTCAGGAAAACTGTTAGTTTCCTTCGAACAAGCACCACTAGAGCCAAGCGTAAATGGCACGTCAATTGTCATGCGAGTCCTCAAAATCCTCGAGCCCATCGAACCACTTGTCGAGGATGCTACAATACACCAGCTAATTCCGGTACCAGGTGCCCTACTGAAATGTGTTAGTCGAGGTCGAATTCAAATTAGGGAATTTGAGTCTCCGTACTTGAAACTTCTTCCGAGCGTCGAATTTCCTGCGTGAGTAGTCAATATTTTGTCTTTTTTCACAACAAGTAAACTTTTTTCCGTAGTCTCTCTCTTTCGGACGGCCTCCAACACGACCTCCCGAAACTCCGAAAAAAAACGCTTTTTGCTGATCTGGCGAGGACGATTAGTACATTAGTCCCATGCCGCCTACAACCTTCAGACTTCGTTGTTCTTTCTGGTCGCAAAGGAATATGTATCACGGGACGACATGTCCAATCACAAAAGAGAACCAGAATCCCATACTTCTGCAAACGAACCCCTTTTCCTGCCAACACCCACGGTTTCTTTTATATGCACATCAACCCTCGCTTACCACTTGTTAGCGGTCAGATTCGATTCCGAATAACACCATCCAATGACCCAGCCCAATTTGAGAACGGGGTCGACCTTTTCTCTCGAGGCGAGCCGTGGAACATTGATATAGTACAAATCGCACACTCCGCTCCTCTGAAGGAACAGTTGCACTGTGACGGCTATGCCAAGTACGTGCAAGCTCTGTCGAGTCTTTCCCTATCAAAATGTCAAACTCGACGATTGCTGTGCTACTTGGAACAGCCATTTATTGCAGACCTGTCTCACCCAAACCAAGCCATAGGCATCATTCTGCGTGATAAAATCGCACCTGTGCTTAGCTTCCCCATCATGGTTGATCGAAGAAATTACAAGTATGTTTATCCTTACACCGGTGCGTACATTTTGGGTTCGTGTATGCACTTTCTTATTTTCCCGGTCCTTCCCAACAGGGCGAATTGTTGTGCGCTTTGAGCGGTCAACGTTACAACAACATGCAGGAGGCAATTTCTTGGTCCTGCGTGTTTTGAAAATACTCGATCCTATCACGCCCGCTGATCCTGATTATGACATGTACCTTCCTATGCCACGTGTTGGCTCTCTGGTTGTCGTTGCCAACAATCGTGTCCGTTCGTTTGATCTCGACGAAGGAAATAGCAGACTTGGTAACCTCAAGTATCTACCCAGTCTCCCAGATGTTGAGCCAGATCTGTGAATAATTTCTCCCTTGTACAAGTTACATACTCTGACTATTCATTTGTTTTGCAGTGAAGCGTTCCGTTGATTCTTTCAAGAGTGTTAAGTTTGAGTTTTGAAGGAGTCCTATAGATAAAAATTGAGACTCTATAGGAATGAAGATGGAGTCAACGGTAATGCTGATGGTTCTCTCGATGAAATTACCGACAGAGAAGAGGGATCCAATAGAAATAGAAGAAGTAGTCACAGCGCTAGTAGAATCCAACACCCTAACCCTGCATGTATACAATTGTCTATCATCTAAACACCTTCACTACTCTTGTCGACTGAAATCCTCTTAGACATCTTCAACGCAAACGCCATCTCCTTCAAATTCCTTCAAATCTCTACAACAGATCCATCTTCACGACTCGAAAAACACCACAAAGCACGTTCCATACACCTCAGTAAACTCATAGAAATCCAGCCTCCTGCCTTTCATCAACCCCGGAGGATATGCACGGAATTCCTCGGCGTCACACACTCGTACCTTTGAGCGACCACAGCCTCACACAACTTCTCCAGCTCGATGTATGTCTCCACCCACAGGCATCCCATAAATAGTCTCCAAGTAGCCTGACCTAATAACAGGATGATAGTCAATCTGTTTGTCCATAATTGGACTTGGATACATGAGACAAAAAGTTGGCTTATCAATTGATACTCAATGGCAAAGTTTATAGAGGTTGACTGTTTTTTGTAGCATTCAGAGGACAATGTTTCTAGGAAAACACTCAGGGTTTTCTGTATTGGCTACACTCCAGTCTTGTGATTACCTATTGTGTCTGCTTTTTATTTGTGTTCATCCTCCTGTCTCTTTCTCTTCAATCTATCAGTTTCCAGGTTTATCTTTCCCACTTCTCTTATTTCTCAACTCAACCACAAACCTGTCAAGTCTGCCCAGGTGGTTCCTTTGCTCTGTAGGAGTCTCCTCCCAGAGTCAAGGGATCCTGACAGGAGGTGTCAACATCAATAGAGACTCCCTAGGGTAGGAAGCATATGGGTGTTGGTTGAGAGGGAACAGGAAGGGTTGCATCTGCTTGTGGGGCTACTGGGGCATGCATGGAAAGGAAGACTCAGGAAGCAAATCCACCATGAGTGAAGGAAGCATGTGGAGAGTGCTGGGTCCATCACAGCTCACACTGCAGCTCCATCAACTGTCATGACCCATCCCCAAACCTTTGGACCTCCCTTCATCACATCCCAAACCCCAAGCTACCCACCACCACCATCCCTCAACCCACTCCAACCCTTGTTCACCCATAGCACCCACCCCAGCAAACTCCAATGCTTCCTTGGCAAACTCCAACAGCCCCCTGGTGAGCCACATCACTCTCCCATTCCCCACCAAGCTCCCAGGTATTCCCGATGCTTCTCCTGAACCCCAACACATGTCATAGACCCATACCAATGTGTCACCATGGCCCACCTGATCAGAATAGACACCCACCAGACCCATGTGGCCCTGATGATCCCTGCTGTCAGACCCACAACCTCTGGAGGAGGTCCAGTAGTCAGTATTTAAGTTGTAGAGTAATATCTGCTATGGTAGTCTTGATATTACTTATGATTATGTTCTGTTATGTCTTGGTTTCCCAGTTCCCATTTTTGTTCTCTGTCTCATGTCTCTAGTCTCATATCTTTCTCAATTCTATCTTGTCTCAACTCCATCTCATCTTGTCTGCCTCAGTTCCCTTTCACATGTGCCTGATTTCTTTTCAACTCTGCCCCTGTTCCAATCTCTGTTCATATCTAACTCTGGACCTTGTCCTATGCTGGGTCCCAGAACCCATCAACCCTCTCTGATTGCTTATCAAACTCCAGTCCCACCCCATTACTTGCATGACCCCCAGTTGCCCTGCACTCCAAGCATCTGCCCTCAGACTTGTGCCTGACAAACCCTCAAGCCTAACCCTTACTCATACTTTGTCTTAGACTTCCCTGGACTTCTCTGGACTTGCTCAGACCACTCTCCTAGTCTGACATCCAGATTCTCCTGGAACACAAGGTTATAAGTGCAGGACATTGTGTCCACCTAGTAAGGATTCACCCAGTTGAGCTGAGCCCCCATGGTCAGCAGAACCTGACATCAACTGCCACTGCTCATGTGCCACCTTGTACCAGGTGTCAACATGCTCATCATCTAGGCACCCCTCAGCCATACTGTCTATACAATCCATAAGAGAGGGGTGGAGTCCATCACAGAAGGTTAAGCAAAGCTGCAAACTGTCTGAATATCCAGCCTGTTTGACTAAGGCATGGAATGAGTTGATGTACTTGTCTAGTGACCACTTTCCTTGACTGTACTGGTTTTGGTCTTGAAGGGAAAGAGCTGCAATTTCAGCAGGATCAAGGGGAAAGAACTCAGCTCACAACTCCTTCTCAAATTCCATCCAGCTGAAGAAACTATTGACTCTTCCAGGACATTGAAAGATGTGTGATGTGTAGGTCAAAGCTTGGCCTGCCTTCATATAAGAGAGGACCCAGGCAATTTTCAGAGCATTGGAGGCAAAGGCTTTACCACTAAACTGGATATAGGTGATGCAAGATTGGAGGAAATGTTTCCTGACCTTACAGTCCCCATCAAATATCTCAGGGAGTGCATGACAAGAAAGTTTGGAGTGGGGTGCTGAAGCCTTTGAGATAGGTGCAAATGAGAACCTTCCTGCAGCTGCTGGGGGTCCAGGAGTAGGAGTAGGAGCAAGGGAAAGACATTTCAGGAGGGCCTGGAGGGGAAGGGACACTGCTTTGGTGGTTGGACAGAGTCCAGTGAGTTCAGCAGTGTAGGAAGTAAGGGAGGCTTGGGTAACTTAAACCTGTTCACGACCCGTTCCCCAAAACCCCGCACATCGTCCATCAAACCCCCGAACCCCCAAAAGGACCCCCAACGCTCCGCCGAACTTCCGCCCATGCCCACGCCTACCTCGGCTAACTCCGACACCTCCCCGGCTAACTCCGACGGCCCCCTGGCCAACTTCGGTGCCTGCCCCGCAGCCACTGACACTTACCCTGGGCTTCCCAAACCCCGAGAACCACCCCCGCTATTCCTGATCTTCGCCCACCCATCATTAACTCAACACCCTGCTTCCTCCGACCTATTCCGGAATATCACGACAACCTCGGAACAACCCGCGATCCCATCAACGTATCAGCGCGGCACGATCTTCGATCACAACCGACACCCGCCCGCTCCGTCAAGCCCCGCCAAGCCCCGCCGCCACAGCCGACGTACCCCGAAGTCCTCCGGTAGTCAGTATATAAGTCATCGAGTAGCTCTTCGTACTCCAGTCTTGATATTGCTTAACGTTACCTATGGTCTGATTGCTTCCTTTTTGTGTTTCGTGTTCGTTTTCGTGTCTTTTTCTCCTTACTCTCAGTTTCCCGGTCTTATCTCAGTCTCCCGATCTTATCTCAGTCTCCCGGTCTTATCTCAGTCTCCCGGTCTTGTCTCGTCCCCTTTTCGTTATCGTTCTCGTTATCGTTTCGTACCTCCACTCGAATCTACTCTTGTTCCATATTGTCTCGTCCAACGCCGTCTCGGTGACGTCGTCTGACCCTTGTGCCCAATTCTTCATCAACCCTAACGACCTCACGAACTCCGCGATTATAATTACGAACCCCGACACCCCTTACCAGGTCCGAACCTCACTCTTCGCTCGGTCCCGGACTCCATCAACTCCAAATGATCTCCCATCAAACCCCAGCTCCGCCCCCATTGATCACACAGCCACCTACTCCCTTGCTTCCGCAAATCTCCCGTACGGCCTTCTGCCTGAACCCCGCCAAGACCGTCTCATTTCCCCACAATCCGACTTCTCCGGACCTTCCCGGATCTGTCTGGATCACATCTCCCCAATTACCCGTGCAACCCACCAGGACCCAGAATGTCTTTGAGTGTCCGGTCACCAATGCAGGGGAATCACGCCCGCCTAGTAAGGACTCGCCCAGTGCAGCTGCGCCCCCGAGGTCAGCGGACCCTGACATAATATCAAGACTCGACCTTACCCCGTCCGTGATGCCCCCATTGATCACACAGCCACCTACTCCCTTGCTTCCGCAAATCTCCCGTACGGCCTTCTGCCTGAACCCCGCCAAGACCGTCTCATTTCCCCACAATCCGACTTCTCCGGACCTTCCCGGATCTGTCTGGATCACATCTCCCCAATTACCCGTGCAACCCACCAGGACCCAGAATGTCTTTGAGTGTCCGGTCACCAATGCAGGGGAATCACGCCCGCCTAGTAAGGACTCGCCCAGTGCAGCTGCGCCCCCGAGGTCAGCGGACCCTGACATAATATCAAGACTCGACCTTACCCCGTCCGTGATGCCCGCATTATCTCCGCACACACAATCAAATAACTCCAATGTCTATGGTCTACCCGCGCCGGGGAACCCTTATGATTCATACGGCCCTGCCCAATTTGCCGAGGCACATTGAGTCGTGGATCCGACACCAAACGCCCCCTCCGCTCCAGTTACTTTCATACAACGGCTCCCCCCACGGACACCTTCCCCAACTCACACCCAACTCCCAACCCCTCGCACAAACCGTCAACTCATCTTCCACATTTTAAGCAGCACAGACCGACGAACGCGACTAATCACCAACAACATCACCAAACCCTATTATTGACCCCCTCCAAGGAAATAAACCCTCCGACAACTAACCCCGAAACCATCGAAATCAAGCTCGAATCCACCACAGGACAAGAACCTCAGACCTAGGCTATGCTCCAACCCCGTGACCTGCTTCCGGACCTCGATCGATCGGCCGTCACCTCCGCCCAACAAATGAAGGGGCCCCGACTTCCCCGACCCGACCCTGACAACCCCGGAACAGGACCAAAACATCCCCGAGCTTACACTCCGCCACCAGACTACGCCACCTCCCATGAAGGGATCCCCAGCATAGGGGCCACCCCGAACCAACTATAGGAAAAAGGACCCTATACGAAGTAATTCCCCAAGTGCTCTAAATTCGCTGACATGTTCATATAAGGGAGGGAGAAGCCCCACCATCATCCAGAAAACAACGATCGGCCATTTAAGCGACCCGACAACCCCCAGGGGCACGCGCTCCCATATCCTCAAAAGACTTCCCCCATATGGCTCGACGACCCAAAACGACCCCGCGCCAGCCCGAAACAGTCCCACCCAGACCCCTCCGAACCCATCAACCCGGCTCCGGACCCTGGCGACACGACTCCAGGGCCTCCGCTCCGACCCCGACATCTGACCAAGAAAACTCACAGCGCCGGCTCGACAACGATGCCCTGGTAGCCCCAACTCCGCAACAGAAATCACCACCCACTCCGAACCCCGCCCCTACACCGGAATATGTCCGCCCGAACAGGGGCCACATCACCGGGGCCTCCAGACAAGCTGGCAGTGCCTCCCCCCACTATCACCCCTGCACTTGCACAATCTCCGGACCGCTCCGGAACACGAATGAAGAGTAAATCCGACCCTGCCGCATCCCCCGGGGAGCCCCACTCCAGTGCCCTCCCGCGGCCGACCTTCCCGCCGCCCCAACAACCATGAACAACCAACAAACCCCCACCGAGTGACCCTTGAGTCGACTCCGGGACCACCCACTTCTTCCCGATGAAGGGACCACAGACCCCCGAACCTCCGAACTCGAGGAAGTATCAGAAATACGTAAGACCCCCTTTGTCCGCCGCGGGCTTACCTTTGGTCAGGAGAGCAATATCATGTAGATGACCCGGAACCCCAAATTGGGCCCCGGGCCCGAAGGAACTGGTTGGGACTGATCACCCCGCATCCTACCCCCTCGGTCATCGACACTCCGGAGCACACCAAAGCGCCACCCGAAGCAGGCCCGCCCACAGACGCAGCACTCCAGAACACAACCCCGACCCGGACCAACTATACTGCGAAGACGAACCCCGCCTCACCCAACCCCGCCAATAAAAAAGGGCCCGCCCGCCTTCACCACCAATACCGACGTAAGGGCTAGACCATGGGAAGACCCCCATTACCCCCCGCCCACCGCACCGCCAAGACAACCAAAGCCCCGAACCCGTTGGGCGCCGTACAAAATTCAAAGGCCACCCTCTACTACCAAAACGGCGCACGTCCCCTACACCCCCAGTCGAAAATTTCCGAGAAACGAATTCAACGACACCGCCCGAAATGCCGGGGACCCCACCGGAGAACTCCCACCAACCCCGACAGACCCCGGGAGCCCTCCTGCGATGCCCCGCCCCGTCCCGACCAACCCCGGGACTAGCCAGCGCAGACGGCACTAGCGGGCGTAACCCCCGCCTCTGGACTCACTAGGGATTCAACTCCCTCTCACACCCCTGCGTGTTTCGCTTACTTTGCCCTCCGACAAAACTAAAAATCTCACTTCACACGCCCAGGGACCAAGAAATGACATGTTCGCGTACAAAAGATCATATATACATTAGGCGGGGAAGGCAGCAAGTCCGAGAGCGACAAGAAACGAGGCCCACGCCCATCTCACTCCCTCCCCGGACCTCCCGGAAGCCCAACCCCCAGGTCGACCTCCATCTGGGCCCGCACCACCGCTAGGATCTCCGCCAACCCCGGCAATGCCTCCCCCGCATCGGCCGCCACCTCCCACCACGACCCCGGGGCCACCGCATTGCGTCGCCGATGCCCCGCCAGCAACCTCTCCAACCGCGCCATTCCCTGCTGCAACTCCGGAGGCTGGACCGCGGACCCCTGCGTCAACCCGTCCTGAATCGACGCGAACGCCGCGGAGGCACCGTCCAAGAGGACCCGATGCTCCCGCACCCAGCCTAAACTCTGAAAATGAACCGTCAATAACGAACGGAGGAACGGGAGACAACTCACGAAGAATCCCCGCGCGACCCAAGGCGGCCTCGTTGGCCAACCAATCCTCCCTCCGCCTCGCCGCCTCCAGCTCCGCCCACAACGCATCCCCCTCCGGAACTCGTCCCCGCCCCTCCGCTTCCCCCGCGGGTTGCCCCTCCACCTGCGCCAGACGCTCCCGCAGACCCCGCACCTCTAGCGCCCGCTCCGTCGCCACGCGCACCGAAATATTCCTCTCCCGCTCCATCGCTTCCTTCTCCGTCTGCGCCGCGTCACGATCCTCCCTCGCCCGGCGGAGCTCCCCCTCCTGTACTGCCAACGATGTCGTCAAGGCCTCCACCTGCTTGCGAAGGAAGACCTCCGTGATTGAAGGAATCGGCGCGGAGGGACTCGACGACCGCTCCGAGGGAACGCCAGGGACAGGGGAAAAGAGGGAAGGAGGCCCCGCCGACAACTCGCGCCCACGCGGCCTCTTGCTGGGTCCCGCCCCCGAGGGTGGGGAAGCTCGACGCTTTCCCCGAACCACCACCGAAGACGCCCCCTTCCCCTTTGGCACCGCGGGACGAAACTTGGTCCGCTTCGGAACCCCCGGAAAGTCCACCACTACTACTACGGACGACTCTACCGGAACCCCGTTAACCATCCCGAAAGGAAAATTCGACAACACTTACGACTCCGGTCCCTAACGCTACCCCGGCGCCGACGCTCGAACTCCTCACCCCCACTGTCATACACCACCACCTCGTCTAAATCGGCGGGAGAAACCACTGGAACGCTGGGGGAAGACATGACGAAATTTGGGAAACCCCGGGGCACGCCCAAAGCTTTAAATTGAGTGAGGAGGACCCTGACGAAACGGCGGCCGCGCTTCGACTTCGCCTCCCACGCCGCTATCACTCGCTGCGGATTGATCAATATTGCTCGGCTTCGACTCCCACGCCCCGCCGATCCCCGTCCTCCCCCGCGTCTCGAAGGGTCTCGACGCTGAAAGGGGGGTGATGTCACGACCCGTTCCCCAAAACCCCGCACATCGTCCATCAAACCCCGAACCCCCAAAAGGACCCCCAACGCTCCGCCGAACTTCCGCCCATGCCCACGCCTACTTCGGCTAACTCCGACACCTCCCCGGCTAACTCCGACGGCCCCCTGGCCAACTTCGGTGCCTGCCCCGCAGCCACTGACACTTACCCTGGGCTTCCCAAACCCTGAGAACCACCCCCGCTATTCCTGATCTTCGCCCACCCATCATTAACTCAACACCCTGCTTCCTCCGACCTATTCCGGAATATCACGACAACCTCGGAACAACCCGCGATCCCATCAACGTATCAGCGCGGCACGATCTTCGATCACAACCGACACCCGCCCACTCCGTCAAGCCCCGCCAAGCCCCGCCGCCACAGCCGATGTACCCCGAAGTCCTCCGGTAGTCAGTATATAAGTCATCGAGTAGCTCTTCGTACTCCAGTCTTGATATTGCTTAACGTTACCTATGGTCTGATTGCTTCCTTTTTGTGTTTCGTGTTTGTTTTCGTGTCTTTTTCTCCTTACTCTCAGTTTCCCGGTCTTATCTCAGTCTCCCGATCTTATCTCAGTCTCCCGGTCTTATCTCAGTCTCCCGGTCTTGTCTCGTCCCCTTTTCGTTATCGTTCTCGTTATCGTTTTGTACCTCCACTCGAATCTACTCTTGTTCCATATTGTCTTGTCCAACGCCGTCTCGGTGACGTCGTCTGACCCTTGTGCCCAATTCTTCATCAACCCTAACGACCTCACGAACTCCGCGATTATAATTACGAACCCCGACACCCCTTACCAGGTCCGAACCTCACTCTTCGCTCGGTCCCGGACTCCATCAACTCCAAATGATCTCCCATCAAACCCCAGCTCCGCCCCCATTGATCACACAGCCACCTACTCCCTTGCTTCCGCAAATCTCCCGTACGGCCTTCTGCCTGAACCCCGCCAAGACCGTCTCATTTCCCCACAATCCGACTTCTCCGGACCTTCCCGGATCTGTCTGGATCACATCTCCCCAATTACCCGTGCAAACCACCAGGACCCAGAATGTCTTTGAGTGTCCGGTCACCAATGCAGGGGAATCACGCCCGCCTAGTAAGGACTCGCCCAGTGCAGCTGCGCCCCCGAGGTCAGCGCGACCCTGACACCTGTGTCTCCAGAGACAACAGACAATTCCAGGAATCACACAACTGGCAAAAGGAGATCCAAAGTCTATTCAGCATCTACAACAAGTTCTTGAGTTCTGGCTACTCACTTGGCAGATGGAGATCCAAAGAGAACAACAAATAAATAAGTAAGAGATCACATGGATTTTAATATATCCCTTTTTAGAGAGGAGACCATGTTGTCACCAGATAACGTTGCTAGCAATTGTTGCTATGAAAGGTCTTGGCCTTATCATTCTAGATCCAAAGTCCAGACTCCACATGATACAGCTCATGATCTATAAATCTTGTGGTTGCTAAAATCCTGTGCAAGGGCTACATTGTTCCAGACTTTGGGGCTAGACCCCACATAGTAAGTGTCATGACTTGTGCATGGTCATGTGAAATATAGTCAGCTGCTGTCCAGTCAGAAATGCTGTCAGGGGACTTCCATTTCCAACCTTTGTGACTGGTTCCAGCAACTCTGCAGCTTGTTTGATGTCTCTGGGGCTCTTTCCAGAACCCCAGAGATCTCTGGAGAACTCCAGAGTCTTCTGTATTACCTCAGCAACCATTGCCCTAGGGTTAGGAGTAGCTCTGGTCACCTGTACAGTAGTTCCCATGCCTCCATCGCCCACTAATGCACCATGCCAAGCAGCAGGGATCCTTAGACTTGTTCTCTTTGGATTCCCCTCTGCTAGGTGATTAGTTACTGATTTGTATTGTCATCTACTCTGCTAACATACTTCAGATTCCCCTCTGCTAGCTGTGTGACTCTGATCCATTGCTCCAGAGGTTGCCCTTACAGCAGAACAAGTCTCCTAAAACTGGCCTGGAAGCCCCACATAGCTGCAAGGAACCTCTGAGCTGCTATCCATCACTTCTCTGCCAGGATTAAGCATTGTGGAGTTCTATGTCTCAGCTCACCAATCCAGACACACTCTTGGAGGCCCCAGCCCCACAGGACAAAGCCTGGATTCACCTGCTCCACCTAGAAACCCAGGTGCAATTAACACAATTATCTCTCACCCATCATATGACTGAACTCTCTACCCTCCATCAGACAATGGATCTTATCTCCCAGTCCCTCCAGGCATTGCTAAAATGCCTAAGCCCTAACTCTGCCCCTCTTGCAGCTAAGGAACCAGCTCCACCTGCCACAGCACCTGCTCCAGCAGCTCTAGTAACTCTGTGGCTGTGGATCCTTTGCCCAGCACTGCCAGATGCATACAATGGCACTTGCTCTGGTGGGGAGTGATTCCTACAGTCCTGCCTCACCTACATCCACCTCAGTAGAGATGTTTTTGACTCCGATGCATTGAAAATAGCCTGAGTGCTATTATACATAAAGATTGGATGTGCCTCCACCTATGTGCTGTGAGTTTTCTGCCATCCTGGAGGTGTGGGGAGCTTTCTGGACTGGGCTGCCTTTGAGAAGGACTTTTGCATGGAGTTTTTTCTATTGGACCCCACCAAGACCACAGCACTGATGCTGTGTGACAGGAAGCAGTATGGACAAGGGAAGTGTACATTGGATGAGTACATTGACTCATTCCAAGCCCTGGTCAAACAGGCTGCCTACTCTGATAGCCTCCAGCTATGCCTCACCTTCTGGGATGGCTTGCACCCTGCCTTAGTGGAACACATTGACAACCTGGCAGAGGGTTGCCCCAACAATGAAAAGATTGTGTTGTGGTATGAGGTGGCCCAGGACCAATAGCAGCTCATGGAGATATAGAGGGAGCTCTGCCACCCCCATTTCATGATATACCCTGCTCTAGTCAGCAACTTCTGCCACCCTGTGCCTACTCACCCAGTGCCAGCCCTTGCTCCAGCTGCCCCTGCTGCTTGTCCCCTACCCCCAGGGATTCCTATGGATGTGGATGTGGCCTGACAACTCCACGTGGCTCTGCTGTTATGCCAGAGATGCAAGAAGCCCAGGCACTTTGCACAGCACTGTCTCCTGGGCCTAGAGGTCTGCTACCTTTCTGCAGTGGAGTAGGAGGAACTTCTCCTGCAGCTCCTGGCTGCAAAAGATGCTGCCAGAGCTCTGTCACTGGACAAGCCCTCATCAGAGTTGACCCCAGAGGAAGCCAACATGAGCACCTCACCTCCAGAGCTAGAGGTGGATTTTGAGTCAAGCAATGGATGAGGTATATGCCTCTGTTACTAGGTGCTAACAGGTTCTCTTGTCTGTTGATAGAAAATGAAACTGCCTTTTCCAATGCCCTTCATTCTGAGACAGAAGAACCTCAAAGCCCCCTTCCAGATGTACAAACACTAACTCTGGAGTCTCTGCTAAGCTCTCTGACACCTCCAAAGATCTGACAGCGCAGCCCTGCTTGGGTGTGCTGAATGCTCTGACAGTATGTGATGGCCTCTGGCTTATCCATCCATTTCTTGTACCTCAATGTGGAGATCGAGACAACAGACACCCAGCAAAACCATGGAGTTGCAGCTCTCCTGGACAGTGGAGCAACAGGACTTTTTCTGGACTCAGAGTTTGTCAAATGCCATGGCCTGACCATGCAGCCCCTTCCCAAACCCATTCCTGTTTACAACATCAATGGAATGCTCAACAAAGCTGGTGCAATTAGCTCTGTAGTTGACCTGGTTCTCTGCTATCAGAACCACATAGAGCATGCCATATTCACTGTCACCAGCTTGGGAAGGCAAGACATGATTCTTGGATTCATGTGGCTCTGAGAGCATAACCCTGAGGTCAATTGGACTAAAGGAGAGGTGACCATGAGTAGATGCCCTAGAAAGTGCTCCACCTATGCCATGGATGCAAGAGCAGAGTGTCAGACTCAAGTCCGAGAGCATGCAGCCATCCAAGCATGTTGTGCCAGCCCTCTCCCCTTTGCTGATCTAGACCTCCTGGACCTCCCACCTCTGGCATTCCCTCATAGGGAGGCCCTCTACAAGGACAGTTGGAGCAACAGCAGAGCCCTGGAAAAGGAGTGTGAAGGGGAGTTTGGTGGTATATGTGAACTAGAACTCCTAGATAAAGCAATAGAGGTGGGGGATTGAATTTATATTACTACTGTCCACCTGTTGCCCTCCATTGCAGAGATCAGGGCTAGCCAGACTACATCCCAGTGGCTGGCCCAGGCCTTTGCCACCAATGCCATGCCTTGAGAGTTCTGGAATGTAGTACCCCCCTACTTGCATGCATTTGAGGACGTGTTCTCCAAGGCCTCCTTTAACTTGCTTCTAGAGTGCAAGAGGTGGGACCATGCCATCAAACTGCTGCCCAACTCAGCACTCTCCAGCTGTAAGGTCTACCCCCTCATGCCCAGAGAGCAGAATGAGCTTGACACCTTCCTTTAGGAGAACTTGGACTCTGATCATATCTGTCCATCCAAATCTCTGATGGCTTCTCTGGTCTTCTTCATCAAAAAGAAGGATGGCTCTCTCCAACTGGTACAGGACTATTGGGTACTCAATGCCATGACAGTGAAGAATCACTACTCTCTCCCCCTCATCTCCAAGCTCATCAACAACCTCTGAGGCATGCAATACTTCACTAAACTGGACATCCAGTGGGGTTACAACAATGTGCACATTCAAGAGAGAGATGAGTGGAAGGCAGCCTTCTAGACCAACTAGGGATTGTTCGAGCCACTTATTATGTTCTTCAGTCTCACCAACAGCCCAGCCACCTTCCAGAGCATGATGAACAACATCTTCTAGGACCTCATTGTGGAGGGTGTAATGTGCATGTACCTCGACAACATCCTCATCTACACCAAAATGCTGGAGGAACACCATTGGATCACTCATCTCATCCTGGAATGCCTCTGCCAGCACTAGCTCTACTTCAAGCTGGAGAAGTGCAAGTTCAAACAAACCTGGATCAAGTATCTTGGCCTGATCATCTCCCACAGAACTGTGGAGATGGACCTGGTGAAGGTAGCAGGTGTGGCTGGAGCCCCAGAACAAGAAGGAGGTACAGGCATTCCTTGGTTTCACAAAGTTCTACCAGAGATTCATCCACGACTTCTTGCATCACACCCACCCACTGTTCAACCTCACAGAAAAAGATGTTACGTAGAGCTGGGGACCTCTGGAGCAGATGGTCTTTGACACTCTCAAGCATGCTGTGACCTCCAGACCTGTTCTCCTCTTCCCAGATGACAACTCTCCCTTCTGCATAGAGGCCAACAGCTCTGACTTTGCCATTGGAGCAGTGCTCTCACAGCAATCTCCAGAGGACAGGAAGTGGCACCTGGTGGCCTTTTACTCCAAAAGCCTGAATGCAGTGGAGCAGATCTATGAAATCCACAACAAGGAGATGTTGGCCATCATCCAATCATTTGAGGAGTGGTGGCACTTTCTGGAAGGCATGCGGCACAAGTTTGAGGTCTAGAAGGATCAAAAGAACCTTGAATACTTCTGAACAGCCAAGAAGCTCAATTGCTAGCAGGCCCAATAGTCCCTCTACCTTGCCAACTTCAACTTCTCTTTACACCACAAGCCTGGCTGGAATGGGGAAACCAGATGCCCTGTCTTGGAGGGCAGACTACAGAATAGAGAAAAGGGATAACAGTAACATTGTGCTCCTCCACTCTGAATTGTTCATGATCTAAGCCATGGAGGGCCTAGTTGTTGACAGAGCAGAGGCAGACATTCTCTGGGACATCTGACAGGGTAATAGGGATGGTCAACAGGAGGAGCTTGTGGTGCAGTCCACTTGGATGCTGAAGTCAGGGCATGCTACTAGTGTTAAGGTAGTCCATGCTGATGAATGGGCCCTCTGAGATAGAATCCTGACCTTCTGAGACTGTATCTATGTCCCTAACATCCCGGAGCTCCATTGGAGGATTGTGGAGCAACACCACAACTCCTGCATTGCAGGCAGTGGAAAATACTGGAGTTAGTATCATGGAACTACTGGTGGCCCCAGATGTCCTGGTATATTGGGTCCTACACCAGTACATGTGATCTGTGCCTCTGGACCAAGCCCCAACACTGACTCCCCTATGGACAGTTACACCCACTACCAGTGCCTGCAGAACAATGGAGCATAGCATCTGTAGACTTCATTGTAGAGCTCCCCAACACCCATGGTTACAATGCGATCATGGTGGTGGTGGACCTGTATGACAAGAGAGTGCACTTCATTCCAACCCACACCACCTGCTCCGCCATGGGTGCCACAAACCTGTACTGGAGGAACATCTGGAAGCTCCACAGCCTCTCCAACACCTATGTCTCAGATTGGGGACCACAATTTGTAGTGGAGTTCACCTGCGAGCTCTACCAACTGCTCAGAGTAAAGCTCCACACCACCACTGCTTCCCATCCACAGTCTGACAGCCAGACAGAGCATGTAAACCAGGAGTTGGACCAGTATCTCCACCTCTTCTGCAACAAGTGCCAAGATGACTGGGACAAACTCCTCCCTGATGCCAAATTCCAGTACAACAACCCATATTCACGCATCCACCCAACTTTCCCCATTCTTCCTCAATACTGAACAGCACCCGCGCATGGGATTTTGAAACCTAGGCCTGACTCTTAGAGAATGAGGCAGTAAACGAATTTGTGGACTGGATGAAGAGGGTCACAAGAAGAGGCCTGGGCTGCACTGGCAAAGGCAAAAGATGACATGGTGCAATACTATGACCACAGGAGGACCCCAGAGTGCAGATATCAGCCTGGGGATTGAGTCTACCTAGATGCCTCTGGCATTACAACCACCCACCCCTTAAAGAAGCTGTCACACTGCCAGTTAGGGCCATTCACAGTGGAATGACAGGTAGGACCCTTGGCCTATTGACTCCGACTCCTTGCAGGGATGCGCCAGCTTCATCCAGTGTTCAATGTGGTTAAACTTACCCTAGCCCCTAAAGATCCTATCCCAGGGTGACATCTGCCACCCCTGCCACCCCTGGTGGTGGTCAATGACAATAAAGAGTACAAAGTGGAAGAAATCCTGGACAGTCTTGTATTCTGGAGACAACTACAGTACAAGGCAAAGTGTAAAGGCTACAGAATTGAAGATATTTCCTGGGAGCCACAGGAGAATGTAGATGCCCCCAGACTTGTTAAAGAGTTCCACCAGAGACATCCAGATGTGCCATGCACCATACAAGGAATCTACCTTATCTCACCAGCAGACCAAGCAATCAGGGACTTCTTCTACCCCACACATTGAGATGCCACATGCTAGAGGAGGGGTGATGTCAGGAGACTTTCATTTCCAACCTCTGTGACTGGTTCCAGCACCTCCACAGCTTGTTCAACATCTCTGGAGCTCTTTTCAGAACCCCGGAGTTCTCTGTATTACCTCAGCAACCATTGCCCTAGGGTTAGGAGTAGCTCTGGTCACCTGTACAGTAGTTTCCATGCCTCCACTGCCCACTGATGTGCCGTGCCAAGCAGTGGGGATCCTTAGACTTGTTCTCTTTGGATTCCCCTCTGCTAGGTGATTAGTTACTGATTTGTATTGTTGTCTACTCTGCTAACATACTTTGGATTCCCCTCTGCTAGCTGTGTGACTCCCATCTGTTGCTCTGGAGGTTGCCCTTACACAAGGGGGGGAGGACAGAAGGGGAGGTATGTACTTGATGTGGCTTGGTCTAGGTATGTACTGTGATAGCAGTATAGCAAGCAAGCACTGCTGTAGGGTTGGTATGTGCTCCTGAAGCATGGAGGAGTGGGTAGAGGCCATGCGGGTAGTCATCCAACTCATACAGTCAAGGAAAAGAGAAGGGAAACTCTGTTGCCAGCTAGGGGGGGGGGGGGTGATACCTCCTTGTTATTGTTGTTGTTGTTGTTGACTGAGTGAAAGATGGATGAGTGCAAGTGCCATTTCTCTGCCAAGGAGAAGAGTTGATGCATTAATGCAAAAGAGCTTGAGACGGATGACATGGAGATAATCTCCTACGCTCTGAGGTCCTGGAGGAACACAGCAGACGGCCACTGAGTCCCCTACATTTCCTTCAGAGTGGCTTCGGTACAAACACCCCAGCCCAGTGACTTTTGTGAGGGCTGTGCTATATCCCACCATGGACTGCTCACACAAGATTACGTGTGATTAGCTTATAACTGGTGACTATCCTTTGGATGGATGCATGTTTATGTTTCGTATACATATGTCAGTACAGGTCCAATCTGAATTGATATGATTCCGTGAGGGATATAGAGTCAAGCAAAAGCAAACGGGGGGGTCGATGGAAAGCGGAAAATCGGTATATAGTCAAGCAAAAGCTAACGGGGGGTCGATCGAAAGCGGAAACGAAAGCGGAGGGGAACTGGCAAGTTAAGCCGTGAGCCCTGGGCAGAGAATGAATGAATAACCTCACTCCCGCACGCACCCTCACACAAGCCGTACATAGTTCGAGGGCACAACTGTCAACGCACGAATGAGCAAGCACAGCACCGAAACACAAAGGACTCGACTCACTCCCGACTCTCCCGTCGGCCGTCCTAGCCACCCACCACTTGCCGCTCTTATCCGAAATGTCGAGGACCTCACCTTGTTTGAAGGAGAGCTCGGTTGTGTGGGGAGCTGCGGCGTCTGTGGGGCGGGGAGTGAGTAGGAAAGGAGAGGAACGAGGCGGGGGTGCAGGTCGTACAATCGTAGAGTGCTTCTGCGTGCCAGAGGTATTGTTGGTGCGGGGGTTCGTTGGGTTCGTTAGTGGGGCCGAGATCCGGGGTCGGCTCGTCATGAACGCTCAGACTGGCGCGCGGGGTAGCTCTAGGGCCTGAATTCGTCGGTGTCGTGGTGGATCGGGAATTACGGGGATTACCATGGGAGCTGGGTGTGCTGGTGGTGGTGCTTGTGCGTGCAGTGGTTGTTCGTCTGGAGGGGACGTTGGATGCGTCGATGTTGGTGGGGACGCTGGGGATCTGGCTTGTGCGCGGGAGGGGCGTCGCGTCTTTGCGTTCGTGTTTGTCGTCTTCTTCGTCTTGTGACCTGGGCGTGAGACCGTACGAGGGGGCACGTGAGACGGGGTGGTCTGTGGTAAAGTAGACGAGCCAGAGGAGGTTTACGATGGCGAGGACGAGCCAGGACGCAGAGAGGGCCTTTTGAGCGTTGATCTGTGGGGTGAAGATGTTGGTGTTGACGCCAAGGACGGCGAATACGACGATGAGGGTGGAGAAGGGGGTGAGGGTTGGGTGGTACGACTGCGGCGTGGTTGAGCGGAGGGCGTAGGCGAGGCCGAGGAGGACGAGCAGCTGCAGGATCGCGGCGAACCAGAGCGGGCCGACGAACGTGTTGCCGACTGGGACGGGTGAGAAAACGAACTGGCGCGTGCGTGCGTGCGTGCTTACTTTGTGCGGCCACGATCGACTGCGAAACGAGTGCGATGATCCACGCGGCCTGTGCGAATGACGTGCGTGCGTGCCCAACCCAAGAGTCTCTTTTAAACTCACAATTGCAACAGGCCCTGTCAGAACGAAAATCCAGCTGCGCATGGTCAAAAGTCAAGTTGTGAGCCGTCTTCGGCCCGCGCCATGTGGGCGTCCGGTCCGCGAGCCGAACAGCAATGTACATGTCAACACTTGCAGGCGTGCGTTTTTTCAACCACCACAGGCACAAGGCGGCGTTCGGTACCTCCAAAATGCCGTATTCGAGCTCGACTACGACCAATACAAGCTCGTCAGAGAAGCCCTGCACGAACGCCATATATTCGCCTTACCTCTCCCACATGCTCCCCATCATGCTGCCAATCTACAAGTGCGTGCTCCCTCGCACTAATTGACGCCACTAACTCTCCACAGATACTGGTAGGTACCATACTACTGGGCCGGATGCAAACTATACGACTTTCTCGCGGGCAAACAAACCATCCAATCATCATACCTCCTCTCCAAATCCCGCGTCAACCCAAACGGACTCGTCGGCGCCGCAGTATACTACGACGGCCAACACACCGACTCGCGCACGGCGCCACAATCACGAATTACACGGCACTCACATCGCTCGTTCACGACGACGCACCACCTCTCCACAGCCCTCATAACCGACACACTCACATCCCAGACCTCAACGCTACAGGCCCACACGCCGACGCCCTTCTCCAGCTCGCCGATCCCACGCGCGCCGATGGTGCGACAGTCTCAAGGGTGGTGTTTGTGTTGCCGTGGGAGGGGGGGACGATCGCTGGGACGACGGATACGCCTGTTGATGTGCCTGCGCCTGCGGGGGAGGACCCTGCGGAGCCGATGGCGCGAGAGGAAGAGATCAGGTGGGTGCGTGATGTGGGCTCCGACCGCTTGTCGTTGGTGCGTCTGTGTCTCCTCATCCCCATCCTACTCCAGGTGGGGACACCCCGACGCCGACGCAGAGTCTTGTGCGCTCGCACTTCATCCACGTCTCCCCAAGCGGGATGATCACGATCGTAGGTGGGAAATGGACGACGTACGCGAGATGGAGAGGGAGACTGTGGATACTGCGATACGTGTGCATGGGCTCGGAGAGAAGGTGCGAGGGTGCGAAGCGGTGGGGAGCGCGGGGTGGGAGAGGGGGTTGGATTTGAGGCTTGTTGAGAGGGTGCGTGTGTGTGCTGTGGTGCGCAGCTAACGAGCTGACGATATGACACCCGTAGTACGGCATCGAAACGGACGTGGCGAGGTATCTAGCGGATAACTATGGAGATCGCGCGTGGACTTGGTACTGTATGTGCGCTTGCCGAGTCTATGGGGATATCTACACTCTGGCCGAGACTGAGCCCGCGGTACCCGTGTACGTCTGTGTCTGTGTCCCCCTGCGCGGCGGAGGCGGGGGTTGTGCGTGGTGTTTTGGGGGGTGGGGGGCGGGGCGGGGGTGTGTAGATTATAGATGATAGATGGGTGTTTGGGTTTATGTAGGAGTCAAGAGTAGAGTTTTTGGTGTGGTTGGGGATACACATGCAGATTAGTTCACACGTTTGTATTTGTACTGGGTTCGGGTGTGGTGTGGATGTGATGTTGGGTAGGTATGTTTGGCTCTCATATAACTCTTGAGGAGTTTGCGATAATGATACAGTAGATGCACTGTGTATAACTGATCCTATGAAATCAAATCTCTCACTAGTGGCATTTCTGCATTTCTGGCACCGAGTCCTTATCCTTCGCAGTGATCCGGTCTCAGATTCAAATCCCAGTTGTGGAAGAGAATTTGTGGTTTGAATTACGGATATGATCTCGAATAAGTGACATCTCATAAAACTCTTGAGGAGCGCACGATAACGACACAGTAGATGCACTGTATATAACTGTTCCTGTTGAATGGATGTCTGACTAGTGGCGTTCGGGCGTTTCTGGCATCGAGTCCTTGTCCTTGTCCTGTCGAGTGAAATATCATGAGTAATGGTAGACTGCCAGAAACAGCAGAGTACAATCACACAGTAGTAGTCTCGCGATAGAACTGGTGTAAGTCCTGTCGATTTCAAGGACTAAAGGCTACCTAACACAGATGCAGCTATTAAATAGTAAGGAATATAACGGGAACAAGTATGAGATGATTAGGGTGGAAAATTGTAAGGTTTAGGCGGAGGTGATGTCACGCTCACGCTACATGCGCCCTCCAAGTCGGATAGCTCGGAGCATACAGCTTTAAACAGTAAGTAGGGGATTAAGTAGGTTGATTAGAATGATGATAATACTTTTCTGAGCTGATAACAGCCAAGCCTAGCAAGGCTGACTACTTGGCGGCGGATTGGTCAAACATGGGGTCCACCTCAGCATTGTCTTTGATCTCACCCTCTGCATTGTCTTCATCATCTCCTGGGAGAGGGACATGAGCAGGATCAATTGCCATTTCCTCCTCTTCATCATGAGCCTTGCCCTTGCCTTTATGATCAGGGGATTGAATGATGATACTGTGGGCAGTGATTGCTGCACAAGGGATGGGGGTAGAGGCCGCAGAATGCACCGATGTCATGGATTGGGGAGGTGCAAGTAGAGACAATATGATGGTGTTTGACAGCGCAATGCTTACTAGCATGGGAGGTAGTAGAGGGGCCTGGCCCCCATGGCAGAGTTAGTGCCTTCCATAACCAAATAAGAATGTTTGGGCAGGAAGTATGAATGAATAGGTTTATTAAGATGCTGGAACTGTCCCGCATGAAACTGTTTAGTTCGCTGAATGCACTCACCAGAGGGGGCTTCCCAGGCCCAAATGGCACCCTCGACAGTCTGTTTATCCACAGCTCCCTGCTTGGTAATACATCCAAGGGTGGTGAGGAGGTCAAGGCATGGGTCAACAAAGAACATGGGGAGGAATCTGGAAGCGAAAGGGGTCTTGACCTTGGACCAAGTCTCTGTTTGGTGATTGTATTCTGCAAGCCAACTATCCTAAATCTGGATCTGCCAGATTTAAGATAGTGAAGATGGTCTTATATCCCACTGGAAAAGGAGACTGAGGGTGACCATGAGTCTGTCATATCTCAAGCTCATGCTCCAAGTAGATCTGGAGTTGAAGGGGGTGAATGACAAGAGGGCTGTTAGGGTTCAGAGGGTCAAACAGAATTATTGTATGGGTAGCTGAGTCAATTGTGACAAAGGGGTGATGGTTGGGTTGTCCCTTCAAGTTGTCATTCCTCTTGTCACAATTGCCGAATGGATGAGCCATAAGTGTCAAGGTTCTAGTGGAGTAAGAAGGCAATGGTGAGAGGTCAGGGATAGATGGATAAGGTGAGTGACCTGACAGGAAAGAGATGGGCACCAGTTTCATCTCCTTTGCCAGCCCTTTTATAATAGTCAAGAAAACTCATGAGACCCAAAAATATTTGTGGGTCATCAAGAGGTGGTTTTCCAGTTCCACACTCACTCAGTTCTTCAATTTTCTCATGCCCCAATAACTTGAGGTAAGGTACTAGTAACTCTAATTCTTTGACCTGATCATAACTCATCCAAGACTTGTCCCCTGCCTTCCAGAGGACCTCAAACATCACATGAGTTTTACTGCCATGATGCGCCACAATGCACTCTGCAGCCCACTTGTTCTACAATCTGCTCATCCAATTGGCTGGGGGACAATTGATCATTGTTTGGCTTATGTATCCTGAGCAAGGCAGCATGGAAAACATTGTAATTCCCCTCCTTTTCATGTTGACAGATATGGCACTTGGAAGGAGTTATTACCAAAGTCTTCCAAGATCTCATATGACCCCCTCATATTTTGGGATCAGTTTCTTTGGGAACCCCTTTGGGTATGTAAAGTTTTTCATAGATACATATACCATATCTCCTTTTGTAAATGGGACCCATTGTCTTTGGCAATTGGCATTGCACATCTGTTTCACTTGCATGGCCAATATGCAATTATGAGTAGCAATCAATGCCAGTTTGAGTCTTTGAGCAAATACCATTACCCCAGCAAATTTGTTGGTGCCTGCATTATTCCAGATCATAGGTTGAGGCCTTCCAGAGTTGAGGAAGAATGGGGAGTAGCCAGTAGTCTCAGACCTAGCTGAATTGATAGCAAATTCTATGGCAGGTATCTTTGCCATCCAATTCTGAAGTTGATCCCCTACACACTGTTGTATCATTTGTACCATGGTTCTGTTAATGTGTTCTGTCAATCCATCCAATCAGGGATGATATGCAGATGACATTCTTAGCTGGGTCCCAATTAGATCATGTAAGTGGGTCCAGAAGGTGCTCATGAAGTACAAGTCACAATTGCTGACAATGGTCCTAGGAAGCCCATGATACTTATAATTTTCAGCAAATATTAGTTCTGCCACCTGTTGGGTGGTATAATTTATTCAGTTAAGGACAATGTGTACTATGGCTGTCAGCAGATCAATAATTTCAGTAATTGAATTGTAAGTCCTGTTTCAATCCTTCAATCCTGGAAGCAGTCCCATGAAGTCAATGCCAATCACTTCCCAAGGAAGGGTTGGCACCTTTAATGGCTGAGGCAGTCCATATGGTTTGTGGTTTGATGGCTTGTTTCTTCTGCATGTGGAGCATGTGTTGCAGTATTCTTGTATGTTGTGAGCCATGGTCTTCTACCAGACCTGGTCATGGAGGTACAGCAGAGTCTTATGGGGCCCTAGGTGAGCCAACAGTGTGTGTGCTTCTGATATGACAATCTCTCAGACATTACATCCCTGGACAATGATGGCTGGGATACATAGGAGTAGTTTCCCTTCTGTCTGTACAAATATCAGTTTGTCTTCTGTGACCTCATAATTCTTATAGGCTTGGAAGTGTTCGAGAACCAACTTGAATAGTTTATCTTTGTGGTAATGCCCTTTTACTGATGCTACTAGGTCAATAGGATCTTTCCCAAAACTCAGCAATTCTTCAAGGGTCAGTGGTGTCCACATGCTAAGCAATGTGCTGATGTGGTGGATGTGGCTTGGGTTTTTGGATCTGAGGGCAGTAGGGGAGGCAGTGGGGGCTGTAGGTGGTGTTTTGGGAGGGAGAGGGGGTGGGACAGGGGAGGACAGGAGGAGGGGTGGAGGGTGTGGGGTGGAGGGACAACAGGCAGAAAGGGAGGGGTGGGGGTGGGTAAGGGGGAGGGGAAGGGGGAGGGGAATGGATGAGGATGGAGTAGATAGCAAGGAGGAGAAGAGTGAGGGTGTTTAGATTATAGATGGTAGATGTGTTTGGGTTTATGTAGGAGTAGAGTTTTATGTGGTGGTGTCAGGTTCCACTGACTACAGGCGCTCAGCTACACTGGGTGAGTCCTTACTAGGTGGATGCAATATCCTGCACTTATAACCTGGCACTCCAGGGTTGGTGCAGACTACAGGGATTTGCAAGGAGAAGCCAAGAGAATTAGTCCAAGCAAGTCTGGAGTGGTCCAGAGAAGTCTAAGACCAAGTATATTTAACATCAGGCTTGGGCAGGCATCAGAAACATATTTGTAGGTGCATAAATGGACTGTGGGGCAAGTGGAGGCTTTGCAAGTGATGGGAGTGGAGCTAGAGTTTGATGGGGGATCAATCAAGACTGATGGATTCTGGGGCTGAGCATAGGGCAAGGTCCAGAGTTGTCATAAGAATGTTTGAAGGTTTGTAGGGTGTGTGCAGAGTTTGTAATGACATCAGAGGTGAAAGGAACTTAGAAATAACAAAGAAAACAGAGACAGTTGAGATGAGACAAAGGCAAGACAAGATGAAATTGAGAAAAGAGATAGATTCAAGACTCAAAGTAAGAATGGAGACAAAACAGAGAGAAACACAAGACACAAGTAACCAGTTAAAGTAATATCAAGACTAAAGTAACAAATGTTATCCTACACCTTATATACTAACTACTGGACCTTCTCCAGGAGTTGAGGTCATGACAGCGGGGCTCATTGGAGCTGCACAGGGTTGACAGGTGTCAGTTCTGATTGAAGGGCAGGCCACAACAACATTTTGATGGGGATGCAGTCTGTCCTGAAGTTGTTGGGGAACCCCAGAGTGGTCATGCAGGTTGCAGGGGTGGTCTAGTGATGTACATCTGTGCCAAGGGAAGTGTTGGAGAGGCTTGGAGGCTTCATAAGCAAGAGTGGAAGCTGAGGAGGCCCACAGGGGGTGTGTCAGGGTTTGCCAGGAGGTCATTGGAGTTTGCCAAGGAAGCACCAGAGTTGGCTGGGGCAGGCACCATGAATTAACAAAGGTTGGGGTGGGTTGGGGGGAATGTTGGAGAGTGCTCCAGGGAGGCAGAGTGTCCTGGGGGAAAGGTCCAGAGGTGTGGGAGTGGGTCATGACAGGTGGGAGATACCCATGCACAAGAGTTTTAGTGTGGTTGGAGATGCTGTGCAGATTAGATCCCACATTTGTATTTCTACTGGGTTTGGTTGTGGAATAGATGTGATGTTGAGTAAGTATGCTTGGCTCTCATACAACTCTTGAGGAGTTTGCAATAATGATACAGTAAATGCACTGTCTAGAACTGTTCCTGTCAGATTAATCTCTGACTAGTGCTGTCCTGGCATTTCTGGCATTTGAGTCCTGGTCCTTGTTCAATCTCACAGTACTAGTGACCTGGTCAAACAAATATTATGATCATGTATTATGTAATCATTGACTTACCACCATCTTCAATTTCAATCTCAGTGAATTGGATCAGTCATCTGGCATGCATACATGTGTATCTGAAGTATCTAAACTTAAGGGCTGGACTTTGCAATGAAAAGGAAATACAAATATTTAACTACAACTACTTTTGATGGATGAGTTGTATGATACATGCACTATTTGGATGAGGATTTGGATCCCAATTGTGGAAGAGAGTTTGTGGATTGAATTACAGATAGGGGGTGGGGAGTGTGTTTGAGAGGGATGCCTAGCCTAAATTTGAGAAAGAGGAACAAAGGCAAGTTTGTAATGACCCACAAAAACAAGGAAGCCATCCATGATGTCTTGATATCCTTGTAGAATATTGGCATTGTAGTTCTCTGCTTCATCAAGATACACATTCCACACCCAAGCATTCTTGCCAAACTCCTCTCCCAGCTTATCTGCACAATACTTTTGCTTATAATCATAGATTTGACTATCTGAGAGAGCATTTTGAATTCTCATTCTCAGCCCAAGCCTTGCTGTGGTTATTGTTTGCTGCCTCAAGTGCCATAGTACCTATTGATGATGACATGATATTTGACAGGCCTGTCATTGTGAGATATTGAACAAGGATGAGCAAAAGAACTATGTATGAGATGTAAGAAAGAGGTTGGAATGGCAGAAGTACTGTCACACCACCAACATGCTGCAGTCTGCTGAGATAGATGCCCATCAAGCAAACCTCAAGGCATCCAGTGGCCTCCTTCCTCAGGCTCAGATCAGCTTGGGGTTGGTCATATTCATTGCATGTCAAAGGGCAGCAAAAAGTCTGATCAAGTGCAAGGTGTTTGAGAGAGATTATCAGAGCATGGATTACATCTCCATCACCAACCCATGGCCATTTCCTCAATGGATATGAGCCACCAGCACAACTTGGATTTGAATCTGAATCACTTATCATACAAATCATCCATTGAAGCTTTAGATACACACATCTGCCAGATGACTAATTTAAACTTCATTGCAAAACTCAAATTCCAATTCACTGAAACTGAAGCTAGTGCTAAGTCAATCCAGGTCCTATTAAATCAGTCAATGATAGATAACCATGATAATTCACTGGGCAGACCAGGACAAGGACCTCAATGTGAGAAATGCTGGAACACCATGAGTTAGAGATTATTTGACAGAAACAGTTATATACAGTGCAGGTACTGTGTTGTTAGGGTGGGCTCCTCAAGAGACTTATTGCAAGGATACTTGTTAGCATGTCTATAATTCAAACTATAAACTCTCTTCTACAACTGGAATTTAAATCTGAATCATGTATCCATACAAATCATCCATCAAAAGTAGTTGTTAGTTATTTCCTTTTCCTTTTGGAGTCCAGCCCTTGACTTCAGATACACATGTATGCCATATGACTGATTTAAACTTCATAGCAACACTCAAATTCCAATCAACTGAAACTGAAGCAAGTAGTCAGGTCAATATTGATCCAGGTCCCATTTGATCAGCCAATGATAAATAGTCATGATATTTCACTCACAGGTGGTACAGTCAATATCATATATTAGAACCTTGTAACTACAAGGCAGCCTTGATATATTACAGCTTGTAATGCAAAAAGTTTGTCAATTGGAAGATTGAATCTGTGACCACAATCCCAAAAACAACCATCAGTACAACAATAACCACTTGACCATGGAACAGTGATTATAATACAAACTAACACTAATACTAACCCCTTTGAAATATCCCTGCTACCCTAAGCATATTAACAAAACCTTAACACAACCTTAACACAACATAACCAAACCTTTAACTACCTAACCAGGCTAACCATGTACTCAACAGGCAGGCCTGTGGGTACATAGCCCTGATGTGTTAAAATTTATCACTCAATTTGTTAGTTTAATGGTTTTATAGTGTCTTCCTTGGAATTGTGCCCATCACCCAGAAGCTTGTTGTTTTAATTCTCTTTGGTTTAACAGCTACACATCTACATGCAAAGATGGTGACAAAATCATTAAAAGGAAAAATGCCATCCAAATTTTGGCACAAGTGCACTCCTGACTACTCATATATGAGGAAAATAGGTTGTCAAGCATTTGTTCTGATCCTGAACCAACATAATCCAAAGCTTAATATATGAGATGTAGAATGTATCCTAATTAGCTATGGACAAAGCTCAAAGGCATACCAATGCTATGATCTCGAGACATGTAAAATGACAAATCCTTTCATGTTCAATTCTTAGAATGACACAATGGACATCCTATTATAGACAAGCTTGAAGAGAGTAATAAGGAGCCTGAATCTATTAGCTGGATCAAGGAGAAATCCACAGATATACCTCACCTTGCTAATTCTGATGATGACAACCCACCAACCAACATTCAAAGTGTCACTTGATAATTCAATCCAGACTTGCATAGAGAAGACTATTCAGGAATAACAGGAGTCAGGGGATCATATTCATGCATCCAGAGCTGAAAAGAGACAACACAGAGCTGACCAGAGGAAAAATATAGTAGCATGAGCAATTAATAGCAATGAAGCCCAAGATAATGGGAATACCATGGTCAACACTCCTAATCATGAAATATAGTGCCAAACAACATTGACAGGTCATCTGTCAATGTCCATCACACATTGCCAGGTTCTTCTAGAATCCTCCTTGCATACTCTCATATCTGTATATTCATCCATGTCAGGTTCCGCTGACCACAGGGGCTCAGCTACACTGGGCGAGTCCTTACTAGGCGGATACAATTCCCTGCACTGACAACTGGGCACTTGGAGGTGTTCCAAACACCGGGGACCTGTGAGGATAGCCAGAGGAAATTGATCTGGGTAAGTCCAGGGAGGTCTGGAGGAGTAGAGGATGAGTTGCGAGGAAGGGGGACGGGCTTGGCGGGGTTCAGGCATAGTCTGTGTGTGAGTATTGCAGGTGCAGAGAAGGCAGAGGCCAGAGCCAGAGTTCTGACAGGGGATCAACAGGGATTGATGGGGTTTGGAGCCAAGTGTATAGCAGGGTCTGGGATTGGTAAAGAGTGTCTGAGGTTTGTAATTGTAACTGCAGAGTTTGTGAGGACATTATGGTCGAGAGGACTTGAACATGATAGACAGAATCAAATAAGATGAGATGGAGTCAAACAGAATGAGACAAAGACAAGATGAGAACAAGAATAGATTCAGGTGGAGACACGGAATGATAACAAAAAGATAACAGAATAGAGGCGAGATAAGACCAGGAGACTGAGAATAGGGAAATGAGACACAGGACATGAAACACACAAAGAAACAATCAGAAACACATCAGGAAAGGCTGGTAAGTAGGTAGTTAATCTCAAGACTAGAGTACAAGGAGCTACTCTATGTCTTATATACTGACTACTGAAGAGCTCCAGGGATGTCGGCTGTGGTGGCAGGGCTTGGTGGAGCTTGATGGAGTTGACAGGTGTTGGTTACGACTAGAGGGCGGGCCACATTGATATGTTGATGGGATCAATTGTGATGCAGTCCATTCCAAAGTTGTCATGATATCCCAGGGTAAGTTGGGGGAGCTAGGGTGTTGAGTTGATGATGTGTAATGGGGTCAGGCATGGTGGGGGAGTGGTCCCAGAGGCTCAGGAAGTCCAGGGGAAGTGCTGGCAGCTGTGGAGAAGACATTGGAGTTGGCCAGGGGGCCATCGGAGTTAGCCAAAAATGTGTTGGAGTTAGCTGGAGTAGGCGCAGAGTGCTGGGAAAGTTCAATGAAGCATCAGGGGGGGTTCTGGAGGGATGGGGGTTTGTCGGGCAATGTATGGGGCTTCAGGGAATGGGTCGTGACAATCCGGGTATAAAATTTATAATAAAGAACTAAAAAAATCAACTCTAAGTAGAGGAGTAGGTGACCCCCCTCCTACACCTCTTATGAGAGGGGTTGAATGTGACACTCAAGTGCTTGACATCCACAACTGAAGTGGAATACAATAGATTGGAATATATGGGAGACTACTTCATTTATGTAGAGGCAACTTCTAGAGGGCTGTGACTCAGTTACACAGCTGGGAGAAGGAAATACAAAGTCTATTCAACACTATACAATTCATATAGATATAACTACATACTTTCCTCAAGGATATCCAAAAAGAACAGATCTAGGGATGGCTTGAAAAATATAAAAACAACTGAACAGAACAACAGGAAGAAGCTAAGCCTAAAATGAGGTGTGCTCCATAATTTTATTAGCTCACACATGCTGATTGCCTCATAGTCCCATTGACAATAAGTACATACCATTGAACATGTACTAGTTGTGTTAGGGGATGTCTCACTTGTTTTCCCTTCTCCTTCTCCAGTTCTTATCAGATTTGCTCTGTTATAGTTTTCCTTTATTCTCCTTCCTTTTCCCTATCTATTGGTCCTAGTTTCAGCCCTCAGGCTACACTGGTTCTCTGTCAATAATCCAGACAAGTATGGCCCCTTTGATACTGCCACTGGCTTATGTAACTGCTGACCAATTGCTGACACATCACTTGTGTCTTTTTTCTCTGTCATACTGTACAGTTGTTTCTCACACTTCTGAAGCCTCTGAAGCATCACATCTGGCCTAGAGAATCCCCAGACTTGTTCTCTTTGGATTTTTCTTTGCCAGGTGAGTAGTTATCTTAGTAGACACTGTACAGTACTGAATAACTTTGGATTTCCCTTTGCTAGCTGTGTGATTGAGCCACAGCCTCCAGAGGTTGCCCTTACAGCAGAACAAGTCTCTAGATTCTGTCTTGGAGCCCCCTTTTTGGTTACTTGAGCTTCTACTTGGTTCTTCAAAAGGTCTCTCCCATATCAGTGTCTTAGTGCCCCTGTGCCCTTCCTATGACCCAGCCAACCCCTCCAGCACCTCCTCCTGATGCTTCAAGCCCCCAGGACAGTGCCTGGAGTTGTTTGCTGTTCCTGGAGACACAGGTTCAAGTTACACAAGCCTCCCTTACTTTCCACATGGCTGAACTCACTGGACTCCATCAAACTACTGAAGCAGTGTCCCTTTCTCTACAAGCCCTTCTGGAATATCTCCCCCTTGCTCCTACCACTCCTTTGATGCCCCCAGCAGATGCAGAATGGTTTGTGTCTGCACCTAGCTCAGGCTTTTTGGCTTCAGCTGCTGCAGAATAGTCTGTGTCTGCATCTAATTTAGGCCTTTTAGCTCCTTGTTCCAAACTCCCTTATCCTGCACTCCCTGATGTATATGATGGAGATCATAAGGCTAGAGAACATTTTCTCCAGTCCTGCATTACCTATATCCAGCTGAGTAGTGAAGCCTTTACCTCGGATGCCTTGAAATTGCCTGGGTCCTCTCCTGCATAAAGGCTGGTCAAGCCTCAACTTATGCACTGCATATCTTTTGATGCCCAGGAGGAGTGGAGAGTTTCTCTAGCTGGACAGAGTTTGAGAAGGAATCCTGAGCAGAGTTCTTCCCCATTGACTCCACCAAAACCGTAGCTCTTTCCCTTTAAGACCAAACTCAGTATGGTCAAGGAAAGCATTCACTTGATGAGTACATTAATTCCTTTCATGCCTTAGTTGAACAGGCTGAATATCCAGATGGTCTACAACTCTGCTTAACCTTTTGTGATAGACTACACCCCTCTCTCAGGGATCATATTGACAGCATGGCAGAGGGGTGCCCAGATAATGAGCATGTCAATACCTGGTACAAGGTGGCATGCAAGCAGTGGCAGCTCATGGAACTGCAATGTGAGTTGTGGCAGACACAACCCTCAACCTTCCCTTTTTCTCATGGAGAGTTCACCCCCCAAGCTTCCTATTCTGCACCTGCATTAGCATCATCACAACCAGGTGCAGCTCCTTTCTTCATGCCTTATGTTGCTCCTCTGTGCTCCCTACTCCAAGAAGTCCCAATGGATGTTGATACTTCCAGACAGTAGTCCACTACCCCTTTGCTGTGTCAATGCTGTGGGAAGGCAGGTCATTTTGCCTGTTACTGTCCTCAAGGGCTAGAAGTTTGCTACTTGTCAGCATCAGAGCAAGAAGAGCTGCTCATTCAACTCCTTGCAGCCTGGGACACCATAGGAATCCCCTCTCTGAATGCACCTATAGCTGTCCATTCAGAGGAAGCAGCTAATGTATTAGAGGAGGTTCCTACAGAGTCTGAGGATTTTTAAAAGGGCAACAGATGACCAGTATGCCCCTGTTGCCCAGTACTAATTGTTTTGCCCCCCTGTCTATAGAATCAAATATATCTGTTGCCATTGTTGATACTATGCCTAAAACAATAAGCCCCTCCTCAGATGTACAAACTTCCCCTCCAGTTAAAGTCTCAGCTGGAAACACACTCCCTAGCTCACACCTTTGGATCCCTGCATGGGAACGCCACCTCCCCTATCATTATGTTGTTGCTTCCACCCCTTCTACCAACTCCTTGAAGCTACAAGTGAAAATTGAGATGATGGACACCCAGCAGATCCAAAGTGTGGTTGCCCTCCTTGACAGTGTTGCAACAGGCCTCTTCCTTGACACTAACTATGTGCAACAACACTGCCTAACCACTCGCCCCCTTTCTTGTCCTATCCCTGTATACAATGTTGATTGTACACTCAATGAAGCTGGCTCTATTTGCTTTATGGTAGACCTGGTCCTCCACTACCAAGACCACTCAGAGCAAGCCACTTTTGCTGTTACTAGTTTGGAAAAGAAAGACATGATCTTGGAGTTCACCTGGTTACATGAACACAACCCAGAGATTGACTGGACTAAGGGTGAGGTGAAGATGAGTTGTTGCCCACATTGCTGTATTATCTGTGCAGAAGAAGCCCATAAAGAGCAGAGAGCCAAAGTTTGTGAGCATGCTGCTATGCATGCCTGTTGCACTGGGCATCTCCCTTATGCTGATCTCAACCTCCTGAGTCCCCCCCTCTGGCATTCCCTCATAGAGAGGCCCTCTACAAGGATGTCTGAGGTGTTGGGTATGAATCTCCAGAGGAAGAGGAAGGTGAAGGAGAATGGACCCATACTCTAGATGCAGAGTCCCCAGATGAGACCATAGAGGTGGGTGATCAGATCTATGCTACAACCCTCTGCCCCCCTCCTACAGTGGCAGAGATTTGGGCCAGTCAGACAACTTCTCAGCATCTGGCTGAGGCATTTGTGGCAAACTCACAGCCCAAGCCTTTTCATAGCACTGTTCCCAATCACCTCCATAACTTTGAGGATGTATTCTCCAAGGCCTCCTTTGATTCACTTCCAGAGAACACTTGTGCCCTGTGAACAGAATGAGCTGGACACTTTCCTGCAGGAGAATCTTAGCTCAGGATGAATATGACTCTCCAAGTCTCCAATGGCCTCCCCAGTCTTCTTGATTAAGAAGAAGGATGGGTCTCTTTGTCTGGTTCAGGATTATCATGTCCTGAATGTGATAACAGTGAAGAATCACTATCCTTTGCTACTCATTTCAGAACTTGTCACTAACCTTTGAGGTGCACACTATTTCACAAAGTTGGATGTCTGCTGGGGCTACAACAATGTATGCATCAAAGAAGGGGATGAGTGGAAGGCAGCATTCCAAACTAATTGTGGACTCTTTGAACCTCTAGTAATGTTCTTTGGTCTCACCAATAGTCCAGACACCTTCCAGACTATGATGAATGACATTTTCTATGATCTGATTGTGGAAGGTGTTGTCTGTGTGTATCTTGACAATATCCTCATCTACACAAGAACTCTGGAAGAGCATTGCTGGGTCACACACATAGTCTTGGAATGCCTCTGCTAACACCAGCTCTATTTAAAGCCTCAGAAGTGCAAATTTGAACAGACTAAAGTGGAGTACCTGGATTTGATCATTTTGCATGGAATAGCTGAGATGGACCCCATTAAAGTGACAGGTGTAGCAGAGTGGCCTGAGCCAAGGAACAAAAAGGAAGTTCAGGCCTTTCTTGGGTTTGTCAATTTCTATTGGAGGTTCATACAGAATTTCTCCCACCATGCATGACCCCTCTTCAACCTCACAGTTAAGGATACTGCATGGCAATGGAAGCCCCCACAGCAAGCTGCCTTTGACACCCTCAAGCAATCTGTAACCTTAAAGCCAGTCCTCCTGTTCCCCAACAATGACTCTCCATTCCATGTGGAAGCAGATAGCTCAGACTTTGTTATAGGGGCAGTCCTCTCCCAGCAGTCAAAAGAGGATGGCAAATGGCATCCAGTAGCCTTCTACTCCAAGAGCCTTAATGCAGTGGAATGGAACTATGAGATTCATGACAAGGAGATGCTGGCAATTATTCTGTCCTTTGAAGAATGGTAGCATTTCCTCGAGAGTGCATGGCATAAGTTTGAAGTCTGGACAGACCATAAGAACCTGGAGTACTTCCATTCCACTAAGAAACTCAATTGACATCAAGCTCAGTGGTCTCTGTATCTGGCCAACTTTGACTTCTCACTGCACTACAAACTAGGATGGAGCATGGGCAAACTGGATGCACTGTCCAGGCAGGCTGACCATGGCACTGGAGTAGAGATAAAGACAACATTGTCCTTCTCAAGCCAGAGCTCTTTGCCATCCATGCACTAGAAGAGATTGTGGCTCAAGGAGATGAGGCAAACATCCTTAGGGACCTTAGATAAGGAAACTGGGAGGGTGCACAGGAGGATGCAGTTGCCCAGGCTGCACAGGCCCTACAAGCTTGATGGGCAAGTGGAGTCAAGTCAGTGCATGCTAATGAATGGAGTCTTTAGGATGGGCTGCTGACCTTCAGAGGACACATTTATGTGCCTAACATTTCAGAACTTTGCTGGCACATTGTAGAACAACATCATGACTCTCAAGTGGCTGGACATCCTGGAAGGTGGAATATGCTAGAGCTGGTATCCCAGAACTATTGGTGGCCACAAATCTCCCAATATGTAGACACCTACACTAGCACCTGCGACCTCTATCTCTGCACCAAACCTTGCCACCAAGCACCCATGGGCCAGCTCCACCCACTTTCTATTCCAGCTGCTTGCTGGAATATTGCATCAGTGGATTTCATTGTAAAACTCCCAGATGCTTATGGGTACAATGCTATGATGGTAATGGTGGACCTCTATGGCAAATGGGCTCACTTCATACCTACCCACACCACATGCTCTGCCTTGAAAGCAGCCAGCCTATACCAGAAGGATGTCTGGAAACTCCATGGTCTGTCAGATGGGTATGTCTCAGACCAAGAACCTCAGTTTGTAGCAGAATTCACTTGAGAACTGTATTGCCTGCTAGGCATAAAGCTCCATACCACCACAGCCTATCATCCTCTGTCTGACAGGCAGACAGAACATGTTAACCAGAAACTGAAACAGTATCTCCACCTGTTTTGTAATGAGAGGCAGGATGACTGGGATGAGCTGCTGTCAGATGCAGAATTCCAATACAACAACCATATTCACTCTTCCACACAGATGACTCCATTCTTCCTGGATACTGGCAGGCACCCTCACATGGGATTTGAACTTCAGGCATGCTCCTCAGAAAATGACTCTGTCAACAAGTTTGTGAATCAGATGAGGAGAGCACAGGAGGAGGCAAAAGCTGCATTGGTGAAGACCAAGGAAGACATAGCATGGTACTATGATCACAGACAGATACCTGCTCCAGTTTACAAGCCAAGGAACTGTGTGTACTTGGATAGCTCAGACATTAAGACAACAAAACCATCTCTGAAGCTGTCACATCATCATCTGGGCCCTTTCATAGTGGAGAAGAAGATAGGGCCTTTGGCATACCAACTTAAACTCCCAGCAGGCCTCTGCCAACTGCATCCAGTCTTTAATGTGGTCAAGTTGTTTCCAGCTCTAGAGGATCTAATCCCAGGCTGTTGCCCTAAGCCACTCTCACTACCAGTCCTGGTCAATGATGAGGAGTATGAGGTGGGGGAAATCTTGGACAGCAGGGTATTCCAAGGGAAGTTGTAGTTCAAGGTGAAATGGAAGGGATATGGCATCAAGAACATCTCTTGGGAACTACAGGCTAATGTTCATGCATCAGGCTTGGTCCAGGACTTCTACTGTAGGCATCCCAATGCCCCAAAAGCTATTTGAGGCATCTACCCTATTTCACCAGCTGACCAGGCAATTCATGACTTCTTCTATCCAGTGTGTCAAGGCACCACATCCTAGAGGGGGGGTGATGTCAGGGGACATCTCACTTGTTTCCCCTTCTCCTTTTCCAGTTCTTGTCAGATTTGCTCCATTATAGTTTTCCTTTATTCTCCTTCCTTTTCCCTATCTATTGGTCCTAGTTTCAGCCCTCAGGCTACACTGGTTCTCTGTCAATAATCCAGACAAGTATGGCCCCTTTGATACTGCCACTGGCTTATGTAACTGCTGACCAATTGCTGACACATCACTTGTGTCTTTTTTCTCTGTCATACTGTACAGTTGTTTCTCACACTTCTGAAGCCTCTGAAGCATCACATCTGGCCTAGAGAATCCCCAGACTTGTTCTCTTTGGATTTCCCTTTGCCAGGTGAGTAGTTATCTCAGTAGACACTGTACAGTACTGAATAGACTTTGGATTTCCCTTTGCTAGCTGTGTGATTGAGCCACATTCTCCAGAGGTCACCCTTACAAGTTGTCTGTCAGTTGATTTTATAGAGACAAGTATGATGTGAGCTCACTAATTTTTAACACTACTGTTGAGCCTTTGAAACTTGTTGCTCAAAGGCCTCTGTTTGTGGGAGCTCTCCAGCTTCTCTAAATGCTGAAACAAGGTTTTTCATGACTCCAGTACTATCAGGTTGACTGCTGCAAAATACTTTTGTCCTAGCCTTTAGGAGCTGCTGCTGAAAGTCCTCTGCTTGTTCCAGCTTTTTAGCTTCTATTAATGTTGTAGCAAGGTTTCCAATAGCTTTGAGGGTTTCAGGATGACTTCTTCCAAATGCTTCTGTCCTAGCCTTCAAGACTTGCTGCTGAAGGTGCTCTGCTTCCTGCAGCTTTCTAGCATCTCTCAATATTGTAGCAAGGTTTCCCATACATTTGATAGTGTTAGGATGACAGCTGCCAAATGCTTTTGTCTGGGCCTCTAAAGCCTGCTGCCCAAGCTGCTCTGCTTCTGGTAACTTTCCAGCCTTCTTCAATATTTTAGCAAGATTTCCAATAGCCCAGATAGTTGCAGGATAAATGCTACCAAATGTTTCAGTCTGAACCTTCAAAGCTTGCTGCCCAAACTGCTCTGCTTCTGGTAGCTTTCCAGCCTTCTTTAATATTTTAGCAAGATTTCCCATTGCAGAGATAGTCAAGGGATGACTGCTGCTAAATGTTTCTATACAAGCCTTCAATGCTTTCTGGCCAGACTGCTCTGCTTCTAGTAGCTTTCCAGCCTTCTTCAATATTTTAGCAAGATTTCCCATTGCAAAGATGGTCCAAGGATGACTGCTACCAAAAGCTTCTCCACAAGTCTTCAAAGCTTGCTGCCCAAGCTGCTCTGCTTCTAGTAGCTTTTCAGCCTCCATTAAGATTGCAGCAAGATTTCCCATTGCAGAGATAGTCAAGGGATGACTGCTGCCAAATGTTTCTGTGCAAGCCTTCAATGCTTGCTGGCCAGACTGCTCTGCTTCTGGTAGCTTTCCAGCCTTCTTCAATATTCTAGCAAGATTCTCCATTGCAGAGATAGTCAAGGGATGACTGCTGCCAAATGTTTCTGTGCAAGCCTTCAATGCTTGCTGGCCAGACTGCTCTGCTTCTTGTAGCTTTCCAGCCTTCTTCAATATTTTAGCAAGATTTCCCATTGCAAAAATGGTCCAAGGATGCCTGCTGCTAAATGTTTCTGTGCAAGCCTTCAATGCTTGCTGGCCAGACTGCTCTGCTTCTGGTAGCTTTCCAGCCTTCTTCAATATTCTAGCAAGATTCTCCATTGCAGAGATAGTCAAGGGATGACTGCTGCCAAATGTTTCTGTGCAAGCCTTCAATGCTTGCTGGCCAGACTGCTCTGCTTCTTGTAGCTTTCCAGCCTTCTTCAATATTTTAGCAAGATTTCCCATTGCAAAAATGGTCCAAGGATGCCTGCTGCTAAATATTTCTGTGCAAGCCTTCAATGCTTGCTGGCCAGACTGTTCTGCTTCTGTTAGCTTTCCAGCCTTCTTCAATATTGTGGCAAGGTTTCCCATTGCAGAGATTGTCTCAGGGTGAATGCTGCCAAAAGCTTCTCCACAAGTCTTCAAAGCTTGCTGCCCAAGCTGCTCTGCTTCTGGTAGCTTTTCAGCCTCCATCAAGACTGTAGCAAGCTTTTCCATTGCAGAGATAGTCAAGGGATGAATGCTGCCAAACACTTCTCCACAAGTCTTCAAAGCTTGCTGCCCAAGCTGCTCTGCTTCTGGTAGCTTTTCAGCCTCCATCAAAATTGTGGCAAGATTTCCCATTGCAGAGATAGTCAAGGGATGACTGCTGCCAAATGTTTCTGTGCAAGCCTTCAATGCTTGCTGGCCAGACTGCTCTGCTTCTTGTAGCTTTCCAGCCTTCTTCAATATTTTAGCAAGATTTCCCATTGCAAAAATGGTCCAAGGATGCCTGCTGCTAAATATTTCTGTGCAAGCCTTCAATGCTTGCTGGCCAGACTGCTCTGCTACTGTTAGCTTTCCAGCCTTCTTCAATATTGTAGCAAGGTTTTCCATGGCAGAGATTGTCCCAGGGTGAATCCTGCCAAAAGCTTCTCTCCAAGTCTTCAAAGCTTGCTGCCCAAGCTGCTCTGCTTCTAGTAGCTTTTCAGCCTCCATTAAGATTGCAGCAAGATTTCCCATTGCAGAGATAGTCAAGGGATGACTGCTGCCAAATGTTTCTGTGCAAGCCTTCAATGCTTGCTGGCCAGACTGCTCTGCTTCTGTTAGCTTGCCAGCCTTCTTCAATATTCTAGCAAGACTTCCAATAGCCCACATAGTTGCAGGATGAATGCTACCAAATGTTTCAGTCTGAGCCTTCAAAGCTTGCTGCCCAAACTGCTCTGCTTTTGGGAGCTTTCCAGCCTTTTTTAATATTGTAGCAAGATTTCCCATTGCAAAGATAGCCCAAGGATGACTGCTGCCAAAGGTGTCTGTAAAAGCCTGCAATGCTTGTCGCCCAGACTGCTCTGCTTCTGTTAGCTTGCCAGCCTTTGCCAATATTGTAGCAAGGTTTTCCATGGCAGAGATTGTTCCAGGGTGAATCCTGCCAAAAGCTTCTCTCCAAGTCTTCAAAGCTTGCTGCCCAAGCTGCTCTGCTTCTGTCAGCTTCCCAGCCTCCATCAATATTGTAGCAAGATTTCCCATGGCAGAGATGGTAAGAGCATGACTGCTGCCAAAGGTTTCTGTAAAAGCCTGCAATGCTTGCCAGCCAGACTGCTCTGCTTCTGTTAGCTTTCCAGCCTTCTTCAATATTGTAGCAAGATTTTCCATGGCAGAGATTGTCCCAGGGTGAATCCTGCCAAAAGCTTCTCTCCAAGTCTTCAAAGCTTGCTGCCCAAGCTGCTCTGCTTCTAGTAGCTTTTCAGCCTCCATTAAGATTGCAGCAAGATTTCCCATTGCAGAGATAGTCAAGGGATGACTGCTACCAAATGTTTCTGTGCAAGCCTTCAATGCTTGCTGGCCAAACTGCTCTGCTTCTAGTAGCTTTCCAGCCTTCTTCAATATTTTAGCAAGATTTTCCATTGCAAAGATGGTCCAAGGATGACTGTCACCAAATGCCTCTGTCCAGGCCTTCACAGCTTGCTGACCAAGCTGCTCTGCTTCTGGTAGCTTTCCAGTATCCATCAAGATTGTAGCAAGGTTTCCCATTGCAGAGATAGTCTGAGGATGGCTGCTGCCAAATGTTTGTGTGCAAGCCTGCAATGCTTGCTGCCTAAACTGCTTTGCTTCTGTTAGCTTTCCAGCCTTTTTTAATATTGCAGCAAGATTTCCCATAACAGAGATGGTCTGAGGATGACTACTGCCAAATGCTTCTGTACAAGCCTTCAATGCTTGTTGCCCAGACTGCTCTGCTTCTCTCAGCTTTTCACCCTCCATCAATATTATAGCAAGGTTACTCATAGCTCTGATGGCTCCTGTATGGCTGTTGCCTGGGGCTTCTATCTGATTCTCCATGACTTGCTGGCCAGAGCCCTCAGCTCCTTGCATCTTTCCAACTTTCTTCAATATGCAATTGATAGTTGCCTTGGTCCTGATTTTCATTATTAGAGCAAGGTTTACCTTGGGCCTTACAATCCCAGGATGGCTGCTGCCAAATGCTTCTCTCTCAGCCTTCAGAACTTGCTTTCCAAGGTGTTCTGCTTCTTGCCCCTTTCTAGCATCACTTAATATCATAGCTAGTCTTTCCATACTTCTTATAGTTTCAGGATGACTGCTGCCAAATGCTTCTATCTTAGCATTCAAGGCTTTCTGCTCAAAGTCCTCTGCCTCTTGCAGTTTTCCACACTTCATTAATGTTTCAGCAAGGTTTTCCATCTCCATAATGGTGTTCAAATGGCTTTCTTTAAAGTCTCTTATATGAATTTGAAGAATTTGTCTTTGAAGTAACTCTACTTCATTCTACATGTAAGCATTTTCAAATATTTCTCTCATAGCAAGTGTTCTCTTTATGTTAATCACATCCTCAGTCAACAGCTTCAGTAGTTCTTGTAAATGAGCCACCCATTGTATTGCATCATAGTAATGACTTCCTCCTTTGTTTATATAGTAAAATATTTGCTGTGCATATATTTGTGCCTTGATTTGTTTTTCTGCTGACAATGATTTGTATGACCATAAATGAACAAGAGGGTGAATGTTTAGTAATGCACTATCTTTTCCATTTATTTCCACTAAGGAATATGATCGGAGAGTAACAAGTGCCTCCTCTAAACTACCATCATTCCAGTTTCCATCTTCATCTACAAACAACTCTAAAGCTTCCTTTATTTCCACATCGTCAGATTCAAAATATTGAGTCAAAGCATTCCATGCTCTCTTAAAGATTTCTACAGGAACTTTTGCATAGTGTAATACACTACACAACATCAGTACCTGCTTTGCTTTTCTATCCAGCTTTTGATAACTAAGATCCCATGTAGCAAATACAGAGAGTGCATAGCTATCCATATTGTATGTCCTGACTTGTCCAAGATATTTTGGCTTGTTTTGCTTGTAATTCTCCAAATACTGATCAAATTTCACATGTTTATTATAGTTTAGATAGCCACCTGTCTGGACAATAGCCAAAGCTAGACAACCTAATTCTTGAACAAGCTCCTTTGCAACAGTGTGCTCACTTGCTGATAAATTTGATCTGTGGCTAGCCTTCAATAAAATAGACAATGAATCTTCAACTGTCATGTTCCCAACTTTATAGCAGTGTTCATGTCCATATCTTGTGCATGCTTCATTCCGACTTGTTATGAGAATATTCCCATGACTACAAACAGGAAAGAACTGCCACAAGTCCAGATCAGGGTCATCAGCATTGTCAAATATCATCAGCCACTCTGTTTGATAACAGAACCACACAAGGGCAGCAGCAGAGGTAGCTTCTATCAGGTGAGCCTTGTGAGCAACCTGCACTAGGAATTGTTCAATTGATTCTTTTGAGCTGGCATCAATCATATAAATGGATGAAAATCTTATTTAATGAGTTTCAATAATATCTTTGTTAAGCATTCAATTGCCATACCTGTTTTTGAAAATGTAACAGAATTGCAAAACAATTTGTGTCTTGCCAGCTCCACCTAAGCCATAGAGAACAAACCGATGCTGGTGGTCAAGTTCCAATAGAAATGAATCATGTACAAGGTATTGTTCAAGCTGAGATAATATATCTTCTCTGCCTGTAAACAACAAAGATGGTGCAGGAACAATAGGAAGGAGCCTTTGCACAGACATCTCTTGTTTAGGAGTACTTGGTAGTATAGTTCCAGCTAATAGATTATAAGCAATGTTTCAATTTCAGGAAGAGAAAATTTCTACTTAGCAGACTAAGAGTAATCTTCTGAGGACTCTTATGCAAGCATTCCACAATGGAATCCACTTTCTGTGTAATTTCTGCCTTGTGCAGATAACTTACAGAATGTGATTTTATCTCCCCTAATTTGTTCCAGTCATCCAGAGCCATCTTCTGAAGTCCCTGATCAACATTCAGCCTATAGAAAATGCCAGGCACATTCTTATATTGCTTGACCAGAGTTTCAACAGAAGTTTCACAGCTGGTAGATATATCAAACAGAACCTTCATGAATTCTGATGTGAATGAGTTGGTAGAAACCCATGAAACACAGCCAGGATGTCCTGCTCCTATGCTCACAATGCATGCAACTGGTTGAGAGGCACCAAGCACTAATTCTGCCTCTTCAAGAACAAACCTAGTTGGGTTGTTGTACCCAAGATGGGCACCAATAAATTCCTCATCCATCCCTCCAGAGCCAATGGACACAGCTTTGAAGAATCCAGGACTAGCAGTGGTGGCACGAGCAGCTTCCACCACAGTGCAATTATATCCTTGATTTGCTCTTACTTCATATGACCTAAAATGGCGGGGAGTCATATTAGCAGAGGGAAGAGCTGTTACAAAACTTCAATAATTTTAGCACCAGCATAGGTCTACTGACAAAAATATTCTCAAATACCTTCTGCAGAAAGGATTCTTCTCCTGCATCAAGACATCTGCTGGAAGCTCAGCAGACTGCAAGATATCTTCCATTGCAGAAACAAAGGTGGAAGCCTTGAACCTTTCTGCCGTGCCGAACATCTTTATGTCCGAGTAGACTTTCTTACTGAAGTCAACATATTTCTTGATTGCCAAGTCAATAGGCATGCGAAGTCGTCCAAGCATCAGTGCAATGACACTGGCAAATGGTGAATGCCTGATTGAATGTATAATAGCTTGGGGGTACATACCCGCCTGTTCCAACACCACCAATTATATCAAAGTAGTCACAGGGCTTGGGCAGAGATGTAGCCTGCTTCAAGTGCTTAAGCCGGTACATGATTTCTTCAATAATAACGAGCTCAGACATTCCACGGATACCGCCGTCATCTAGAGACCAATCCAAGACTACTGTGAGGAACTGTCATGATTGCTGTACAGAAAAACAACATACCTAAGGCTAGAAGCCTCAGTCCACGTTGGATCTCGTTAGTATTGGCGCTTTCCATTGTAGTCTCGGTCACTGATATGAGTAGTGGGAAGGAAAGCGTTGAATCATTTCCAATCAACTGGTGAGGGGATGTATTCTCACGCTGGGGCCAATGGCTGACATCAAGCGCTCAAAATCGTCCGCTATTCACGCAAAAGACAATACCCTGTGAGGAGGTCGTCTGAAATGAAAATATGGACACGCCTTGACTGGTTTTACATTACAGTGAATCGTTCGGCTCATGCCATGCCCGAGTCACGTTCCAGAATCGGAAGTTCCGGAACTGGAAAGCTAGAACGAAGACAGGATGAGTACTGGTGCCGCGCAATGTCTATGGACGACAAAGATCTCAAAGCAACCGCACCAACATACTATAAAGATTCAATACGTCGAATCTCATACACTTATACATACCTCCCATTAACCACCGCAACATACAATACATAAAACATCACACAATACCTCCGATATTCACGACCACAAGTGCCTAGATAACAGAAGAAATTGGGGCATGGGGTAGGACTGCAACACAGACTATATACATGAATGTGACATGATAACACCTACTACAATTACTCTTACAAACTTAACGACCGTATACCGTAAAGCTATCCAAAGACAACGAAAACAATGAACGAAACGCAAACAAACAAGATCATATATACATGTATGTATGTCGTTAAACGACCTACGACGAAAACGTACAATACTCAGAAATGTATACGTAGAGACTATACAAAGAACGTGTATATACGTACGTATGTACACACTTGAATCATGAGTAGGGAGGTGAGGGTAAGTTCAAGCAAGCAAACAAGCAGTTATAGGTCAGTCAGGTCAGTCCAATCCAATCCAATCCCCGATCCCCGATCCCTGATGCGATAAGGATCATGGGAGTGAAGCGAAAACGAAAACAAAAACAAAAGTGAAAGCGCGAAGACTAGAGGACAAGAGATTGGCATGCGGCAAGCAAGCCGTGAGAATGGATGCAATAAGATGATCGATGATCGATGTCCTAGGCGCCTATCGATATCACTCACAATTGCAAAGAAGTCAGAAACAAAAAGTAGCAAGACAAATTGCGAGGCGATTTGGACCACGAGCCGAAAAGAGATGTAACGACAGACGCCATCCTTGCCCGCATCGTCGTCATGCTCCGCAAAGTTTTTTTCTCGCAAGACGCTGGCGATCGCCACGGGTAGCACAGCTCTCGCGTACTGTTACATAAATTCTGGCCACTGCAGTCTCCTCAATCCACATACCGCCCTCCTCCACCATCATGGGCCTGCCTAACAGAGCAGAGATTCTAGCCTCCCTCAGAGCATCTGCGGACTCTCCTGACAACGACTTTGATCTCCTCGTTGTAGAAGGGGGCGCTACAGGCGCGGGCGTAGCTCTCGACGCCACGAGCCGCGGATTCAAAGTCGCCTTAGTAGAGAGGAACGACTTGAGTTCAGGTCAGTTCGTTGAATCTTGCAGGAGTATGTTTTTTCAACCAACACAGACACTTTATCGAAATCCACAAAGCTCGTTCGCGGGCGGCGCTCGGTAAAAGCCGTATTCGAGCTAGATTCCTCCAAACCGTGCATTACCACTCGCACATGCTCCCATCATGCTGTCAATCTACAACTGCGTACTTCCTCAGCGCGACTGACGCCATTTAAATCTCTACAGATACTAGCAACTGGGCCGGCTGCAAACTCTATGACTTTCTAGCCGGCAAAGAAAACATTCAAATCTCATACCTCCACAGTTGTCTGCTAGATGTTTCGTTACATCTGTCTCCATGCCGTACTGCAGATACAGATGTCGTTGGCTGCCCACACCACACCACACCACGGCGCACAGGCACCCTCTGAGCAAGCCTAACAAACAAACCCCTCTCCCACCCCGCACTCTATACCAGCTCGAGTGTCTCCGTCACACACCCGCTGCGCACCTTCATCTCGAGCCCGTGCACACGAACCGCAGTGTCCACAGTCTTCCTCGCCATCTCGCAGTGCGATCATTATCATCCCGCTTGGGAAGACGTGGATCACATGCGAGCGGACACGAGACTCTGCGTCGGGGTGCCGGTGGTGTTCCCACCAGAATAAGGATTAGGATCGGGAGACGCACTGACGACAAGCGGCCTCAACCCACACCGCGCACTCAACACGTCCGCCCTGCTCACACGCACATCCGGCGCAAGACACTTCCTCACCTCATCAAGCGCCTACCTGATCTCTTCCTCGCGCACCATCGCAGGCTCCTCTCCCTCCCCCGCAAGTGCACCCGCAGGCACAGGTGCAACAGGCGTATCCGTCGTCCCAGCGATCGTCTCCCCCTCCCACGGAAACAAAAACACCACCCTCCCATCCTCCGTCTTGGGGTCTAGAAGCACCATCCCCCGCGGCGCATAATACGCTGGCAGCGCGATATGTACGTCTCTCAATGCTTTCAGCGTTGGCGCGCGTGTGTGCTCTGGATCGGGATCGGCCAGCTGGAGCAGGGAATCGGCGTGTGGATCTGTAGTGGTGATGAGGCACCCGAAACATACGGGGAAACTGTGGCATGTGAGTGTGTCGGTTATGAGGACTCTGGAGAGGTGGTGGGGGTGTGTCGTCGGGTCTGGGGGTGTGAGCGATGTGAGCGATGTGCAGTTTGTGATTTTGGCGCCGTGGGCGCTGGCGTGTGAGGATGAGGGCGATGTTTATGCGCGAGTGCTGTGTTGGCTGTCGTAGAAGATTATGGCGTCGACAAGCCCGTCCGGGTTGAGTGTGGGGAAGGCTTGGAGGGCGCTGGATTTGGAGAGGAGATCGCGCGTGGACTATACGCTCGCTCGCCGAGTCCATTGTTACACCTAGACCCTGGCTGAGACCGAGCTCGCGGTACCCTTATACGTCCCCCCTGTTCTTGTTCCCCTGATCACCAAGATACTAGCTAGATGATTTGTATGATACCAACATGTAGAGTCAGCGTTAGTGTATGGGTGATGATTCGAATCCCAGTCATGGAGAGAGTTATAATTGATATTACACTTTAGCGGGAACTAATGAGTAGCGGGAATAATGTTTCTAGATTTATCCAGCTTTTATTTCGCAATTTCAACTGTGCAAACTACGTTACGTTATTTCACTTGTTCGAGTCCCAGTCAAAAACGCAGAAACAACACACACAATAAGGAAGGTGATAGAACCATCTTCCTATTTCCCGCTCAACGTCCAACATTTCCGACCCTTTCGTCCCAGTACAGTCGACCTTGGACTTTCTGGTGTCCGTGTTTTTTTCGCGATGAGGATTTGGTTTGAATTGATGATGGCCGAGTGACGCACTTGTGTTGAATAGACATAACAGGGTAGAGATGGAGGATTCCAATAAGATTGAAGGGGGTGGCATAGGTTGAGTGCGTCGTGCAGACTTGTAGTTCTTGTGTAAGTCTTATTGGGCCTCCCTCTCTACCTCAGAAAACATTTGATTATACTTCGTGACACACCTGCTTGACACAACAGTGTTGTCTGTAAGCATTGCCACGTTACAGCAACATGGATAGGGAGGACGAACTAGGACCGCAAGAATACCCAGAGTAGACCGATGACATTCACACTAGAGGTCCGTTCGTACTCAAAATAAAGTGTACTAGCTATATTATATATACCTGGAGGGGAACTCCACTGCAAGGGTGATATAAGGCTCCTGCTCTACGACCTCAACATGCCGCTATTGCTCTAATTTGACTATTGAAACCCTCGAGTTTATTACATCCACAAAAAACCCTTCCGAGCTCAAACTTGAGACTTTGGGAAACATGGACCGAAGGATTCACTATAGATCGTCAGGGTACGTCCCTTTAAGTAGAAGAGAGAAAATACTCACAAATCTGGCTCAATGTCTGGGATGCTAGGCAATCGTTTGAGACCAGCTCTTTTCACACACCTTCCATCAAGGTCATATGCACAGACGGGTTTTCTATTGAGAACGGACTTGAGGAGCAGAGAGCCGACACGTGGGAGAGGAATGTGCATGTCATAACCAGGATCAAGGGTTGTGATTGGATCAAGTATTTTCAGAACGCGTAAAACCACGAAATTGCCGCCTGCATGTTCTTGTAACTTTGACCGCTCAAAGCAGACGACAATCCGTCCTATGATGGAGAAATAAGAAAACATATACATAAACCCAAAGTATACACACCGGTGTAAGGGGATTTATCCTTTCTCTTATCATAGAACATGGAGGCAAAATTTGTCTGTACGACGTCATCAGACAGAACAACCTGTAGCGTGTGATATCGGTGAAACAGATCCATGACAAATGGCTGTTCCAAGTAATATAACGACTTTACGGGTCTCATTTTTGATGTGGGAAGATTCGATAGAGCTTGCACGTATTCGACATATCCGTCATGGTGCAACTGTTCCTTCAGAAGATCATTGCGTACAATTCGCAATGCATGAATGTTCCACGGTTCGCAGCGGAGTAAAAGGTCAGTCCCGTTTTCAAATTGTGCTGGGTCGTTAGATGGTGTTATCCGAAATCGAATCTGACCACTAACAAGTGGTAAGCGAGGGTTTATGTGCATATACAAGAAACCGTGGGTGTTGGGAGGAAATGCTTGCTCTCTAGTGAAGCCGAGTTCGATTGGCTTTTGTGATTTGACATGTTGCCCCGGATATATATCTTGATGCGATTAGAAAGAATCCGAAGGTTGTAGGCGGCGTGGGTCCAGCGTACTAATCGTCTTGGAGCGATCAGTGAAAAGAGTTTGATAGATTTTCGGTAGGACAGGTACAGGGCCATCCAACGGAGAAGGGCTAACGGGAAAACCTTTATTTGTTACAAAACGAGTCAAAAAAAAGACTGCGCACGTGGGAGTTTTGATGCTCGGAATAAGTTGCAGGGACGAGGACTCAAATTCCGCAATCCGAGATTGACCTCGAGAAGTGAATTTCACCAGGGTACCTGGTGTCGGAAATGAACGATATACTATGGCATCCTCAGAAAGTGGTTCGATGGGTTCAAGAACCTTGAGGACTCGCATGACAACTGATATGCCATTTACTAGTACACCTTCGGCTGGTAGTTCGAATGAAACCAGTAATTTTCCTGTACATCCGTAACATGACAAACCACCAAGAGACTTGTCTATTGATTGCAACTCACCTTTGAGGTATGACCTACGTGGTCTTGAAGTATTTGAGTATATTAAGCTCGAAGAAGGTATCTTTACAACTTCCCGAGGAGTAACAATGGCCAGCGTTTTCCTCTGCGTTTCCAAGTCTAAGACAAACGGCTGTTCCAAAAAAGCCAGACACTGACCCCTCCGAATGTTACGTTTCTTGAAGACTCCTGTGTGGGCAACAAAACCATCTTGAATGGCCAATTCCCAAAAAGGTGACTGCGACAGAGCGAGGCGGATGGACCAAGGCTCGCCGTCAGGCCTCAAGAGATCAAAGCCGTTTTTGAAAGACGCTGGATCAGGGTTTTGTGTAATCTTAAAGCGGATTTCGCCAGTTTCAAATGGAAGACGTGGGTCGTAATGGCAGTACAGAAAACCTTGAGTGTTTTCTGGGAATTTTTTGTCCGTCGCGTAATACACTGAACCTCTAACAACTTTGCCTTTCTCGAGTACCGCGTTGATCATCGCAGACGAAGTGGAAGAGACATACGAACGTAGGCATCCCGGTCTGAGTGTCCTGATGAATTTGTACTTTGCCCTGGGTCTTCGTGTGTTGGAATCAATGAGGCCATCTTGATAGGCCACTTCCCGAAAAAGTGGCTGCGCCAGAGCGATGGAGATCGACCAGGGCTTGCCGTCAGGCCTCAAGAGGTCAAAGCCGTCTTTGAAAGACGCCGGATCAGGGGATTTTGTAACCCTAAAGCGGATTTCACCAGTTCCAGATGGAAAACGCGGGTCGCGATAGTAGTACAGAAAGCCTTGAGTGTTTTCCGGGAATCTTGTACGCTTGAACCCGTATTGGATTAGACATGTAGCAACTTCGCCATTCTCTAGTACCGTGTTGATTTGCTTAGTTATTGTGTTAGAGATAATAACGAAATCGATCGTTTGTAGGCATTCTGGTTTGAGTGTCCTGATCAATGTACGCGGTGCGAACGTGTATTGTACAAGTCTAGCGCTGAATCCATGCGCAAATGGGCGGACTGTGCGAAATCGTACGTTCAAAAGAAACAAACACGTTGATTTCATGTTATTCGAGTCTAGAGACAATTACTTGAGCGGCATAGATCGAATAATGTGACTAGTGTGCCGACTCGCTCTGAAATTGCTACTCACGGAGAGGAAGTTTCGATACTTTCGAGGTCGTGCAAGGAGGCAAAAACAATGGGGTGTATATATCACCTGACTGTGGGTGCGTTTGAGCAGCCGACTATCCCGGCGGTACGGCCTCGAAACAGACATCACAACTACGGAGACCGTGCATGGACAATATGTTCGCTCGTCGAATCTACATCTACACATACGCCCTGGCTCTGATACTTCAACCGCCAATCAATGGGTGAATGGACTTTTCTTCACCAGCCTTGCATTGAGGGCGGATGCGATGATTGGGAGTGAGTTCCTCTCTTTCTTTCCTTTTATTTTTTTTCTGTTTCTCGGGGGCTCTCAACTGTCGATTCATGTTCCTTTGCTTGTCGTCCACCTTCCTACGTTCTCCCCAGCGCTCATCCCATATGTCTACTTTTGCTCCCTCTTTGCATGCCATCCCTTTTCATTCTCGCTGATTCACTCATCCACAGTCGTACCCTCGAAGCTACCTATAACTCCTGTAAATTTAAACCCTTGAGACTTGATGAGTTCTTCGTCTCCAAGATTCAACCGTTTGTTCAGGCAATCGCAATGTAACGGCCCGTGCGGGCAAACAGAATGGAATATCTGCGCAAACCACGACGTGAACTACTTCCTTGCATGCAACGTGACTTCGACTTTGGCTTGTCCGTGTCTCATCTCCTCGCTGGAACCGCCATACCTTTTCTCTGGCACCGACCACTGGCACAGAATACCCACCTTTTTCTATAATGTCCCCGCTCCGATTTCTATAGGTGCATAGTCTACTACGACTATAGTGCCCCCCCATACATCACCCTTGCTCGTCTTCCCACCCATACATCCTCACCGCCATCAAGCTCGGTGTAACCATTGCAATTACCAGCCAACTTACCGTCACGCAGTTGCACCCTCGCTAGTGCCTCTTTCCCCGTCCACGCAAAGGACATATGCAACGTTACCCTTTCTCCGACTGCCAAATTTTATTCATCTCACACCGGATGTCGAGGTGCGCCAGGGACGTGCTGAGTGCGTGGAGCGGGCCGAGGCTGTCCGTGCCCGGTGTGGAGCATGCAGGCAGGGGCTCATGGGCATGTGGTGTATACCGAGATAGCCATGATTGCGGGGAAGTGGATGACGTATATCAAGATGGCGAGGAAGGCCGTGGATGTGATGGTTTGAGTGATTGGGCTTGAGGAGGAAGATGCTGTGTGAAGCATCTGCTACGGAGATTGTGCATAGACGGTCATATCAACTCGCCGAACCCACAGATAAAAACCGGCTTCTCCACGACACACGTCTAAACCCCCAGTACCCCTGTATGCCCTTCTGTCCCTCTTCTCCCTTCCTCCACCCCAAACCCCCGGTCTTCGATGTGCAAGTGCACTATGCCGTAATACGCGAATGTACGCACACCGCAATTGAAGCTCTTGTGCGCCCCACACATCCTCGTCTTCCCTCACTGTCCAAGCAGCGCTCGACGCCTCTCGCGCGTCGTTCACATCATGGCCACATAGTTCAACTGACTCAGAGCGCACGTGGCAAATCAGCAACGCCGTCAAGTTTTTTGCATCTGTGAGGCTCCTGAGCAGTGTGCCCGTGTTACCGAGGGGCGGGCGAGAATTGGTTTGGGATGAGGATTGGGTTAGGGTTGACTGCGCAGGCTCAAAGAATGCGGTTGTGGATAGGCGGGTGGAGCTGATTATCGAGCTAGAGAAGCTATGTGAGACCGCGTTGGCCGGTGCAGGAGTATGAGGACGTGACAAAGAGGGATTTTGTGTATGTCCTTGAGGCAAGCTGACGGAGAGCAAGTCCTTTTTTCTATTCATGAAAATGGGTTCATAAATTTTTGGGAATTTGAACGAGGTGGCGGTTGTACCCGCGTTCAATATGCACCAGAGGGAGCCGTTGAGGATTCCGGTCGAGGGGTGTTTAGATGTATAGACAGGTGTTGAATCTCGGTGTATGTCGGCGCTGGGTTTGGGTTTTCTGGTATCGGTGCTCTTTTATTGGATACGGATATACCTGATTCATATATTACTATCATTGGACCCTTCTCTCTCTCAATTTTTCAGTACACAACACTTGATGATTAGATGTATACATCCGTCGTCTGTAAATGGCATTGCCCTCTTGCAGCAGACTGTGGACAGGGAAGACAGACTAGGCCCGGAAGGATACAAAGTAGGCTAGTGATTTTCACACTGGAGGAATACCAAGCGAGTTATATTAGTTACATAGTACGAGGTACTCCACTGTCAGTCAGGGTGAGTATGGGACTCCTGCACTACGACCTCGACATGTCTCTAACTTGATTTTTGAAAAACCGCCAGTTTATATCCACGATAACGCTTCAAAAGTCAAACTTGAGACTTTAGGAAACAAGAATTGGATGATTCGCTGTAGATAATCGGGATGTGTCCATTTTAAGTAGAAGAGAGGCAACAATCACAGATCTGGCTCGATGTCTGGGATGCTAGGCAGATGTTTGAGAACAACGCTTAGCTTTCGACTTTCGTCGAGGTTATACGAGCATACGCGATTCCTGGTCGTAAAAAGGAGAGAGCCAACACGTGGCATAGGAACGTGCATGTCATAATCAGGATCAACGAGCGCGATTGGATCAAGTATTTTCAAAACACGCAAGACCACGAAATTGCCGCGTGCGTGTTCTGGTAGAGTTGAGCGCTCAAAGCATACAACAATTCGTCCTATGGGCAAGAAATGAGAAAAGGCATTCGAGAACCCAAATTGTACACACCGGTATAAGGAGTAGCAAGTTTACTCCTTCTTGAATCAAAGAAAGTGTTGACAAGAAAGCTAGATAGGATCTTGTCAGACACAATAGCGAACAGGGAGTGCCTTCTGAAAGACATGTCCATGACAAATGGCTGTTCCAAGTAACACTGCACTCGTGCAGGTTTCTCTTTTGATAAGGGAAGGCTCGACAGAGTTTGAGCGTACTCGGCATAACCGTCACCGCGCAACTGTTCTATCAGAGGAGCAAAGTGTGCGATTCGTACTGCATGGATTTTCCACGGCTCGCCTTGAATAAAAAGGTCAGTTCCGTTCTCAAACTGGGCTGGGTCGTTGGATGTTGTTATTCGGAATCGAATCTGACCGCTAACAAGTGGTAGGCGAGGGTCGATGTGCATATAAAAGAAACCGTAGGTGTTGTCAGGAAAGGGGGTTCGGTCGCAGGAGTATCGGACTCTGATTCTCCTTTGTGATTGGACATGTTGTCCCGTCATATATATGCCTTGGCGACCAGAAAGGACACAGAAGTCTGAAGATTGTAGGCGACATGGATCTAGTGTACTGATTGTCTTGTAGCGAGCAGCGAAGAGATTTCTTCGGATCTTCGGTATGATGCATGCAGGCCCATCCGACGGAGAGGGGCTAGCGGGGAAAAAGTTTGCTTATTGTAAAATGAGAGCAAAAAAAGACTGCGCACGTGGAAGACTTGACGCTGGGAAGAAGTTTCAGGTACGGAGACTCAAATTCCCTGGTTAGAATTTGACCTCGAGAAGCGTATTTCAGTAGGTCACCTGGTCTCGGAATTGGATGGAATCCTTTGATAGGTTTGATGGGTTCAAGAACTTTGAGGCATCGCATGACAATTGACGTGCCATCTCCACGTACACCTTCGACTAGTGATGCTTGTTCGAATGAAACCAGTAATTTTCCTGGATATCCGTAACAATTACCATACATCAAGCTCGTTTGTGTATTCCCAACTCACCTGTGAGGCATGACAATTGAGGACATGAAGGATCTGGGAATAGCAGTCGCAACGAAGACTTCTCCACAACCTCCTGGGGAGTAACAATGGCCATCCTCTTCCTCCGTTGCAAGTCTAACACAAACGGCTGCTCCAAAAAAGTCAAACATATAAGCCTACCAAAATTCTGACGTCTGGAGACTATTGTTTTGGGCTCAATAAGACGATCTTGAATAGCCAATTCCCTAAGAGGGGACGGTGACTGAAGGAGAAGGATAGACCAGGGCAGCTCGCCGTCAGGGCTCAAGAGATCAAAACCGTCTTTAAAAGACGCCGGATTAGGATTATTTGTGACCCGAAAGCGGATTTCGCCAGTTATAGATGGAAGACGTGGGTCGCGATGGTAGTACAGGAAACCTTGAGTGTTTTCCGGGAATTTTTTATCCCCGTCTGCCATGTAAACCACTCGACCTGTAACAACATTGCCATTCTTGAGTATTGAGTTGATTATCCTGGATTTTCTGACAGAGACATCAAGAAAATCGGTTCTTCGTAGGCATTCTGGCTTGAGTGTCCTAATAATTGTCTGCGGTCGCCCGCATCGTCTAAGTGTCGCGCTGAATCCACGCGCGAATGGGTGGATTGTACGAAGTTGTACGTTCGAGACAAACATACGGATTGAATTCATGTTATGCAAGCAAGTCCCTGAGCGGCTTAAGCCGATCAGTTAGTGTGCCGACGCGCTATGAAGTTACCACTCACATGGGAAGTTACAAGGTCTGGGAAGTTTCGAAACTTCTAAGGACTTCAAACTTACCTTCGAACATGGGCTTGGTAAGTGACCGTGACGTCACACATGAAGACGCGAGAAAGCATTGCACAGAACCCGAATCATAAGAGATGGCCGCCTTCGCGGCCTATGATTGAATTGAAGCGTGAAATCCTAACCTCTAACACTCAAATTTACTCAAACCATATCCCAAACCTTGACGGTAAGCCAGCACGCAACGTTGCTGATGTTGGGGCCAACATGTTCACCGCCTTCGGCACCAGCCACGTGACTCAAACTTCCCCGCGCGAGGTCGATTCGCGAACTGATGAAGGAGACCTCGTTCAAGAAGGGAGATATATTGGATATTTCGGATAAGTCGGAAGTGTTTGGGAGGGAAAGAGGCGAATTTCGGGGGTTCTCTATCGAGTCATACTTCTTTGTTTGTCGTTTCGACCTTCCGACGTCCTCTTGAGCGCTCGTCCTATCTGTCTATTTCTGCCTCCTTGCGTGTCATTCCTTTCCATTCTCATTGAATTCACTTATTATTCGTGTCCTTTGAAGTTTCTACTGCTTCTTCATTTGTTATTCCTTTCTATCTTCGCTTCCTCTTCGTGCTGTCCTTCCGTCTCTCCTCGCTGATCCATTCATTCAACGTTGCACCCTCACATCTACAGCTTCTCCAATAATCCTTCACGACCACGTCACTCCACATCACAATCTCTCATTCTAACAGAATACTCACTGTTCTTACCCTGCTCACGGATAAATATGCACGCGTTGTTGTTGCTTTCGTTCTCACTTCAATCTGACCTGCGTCGGATTAAATTGGACCGCATACTTCTCTACCGTCACTACTCTTAAAAAAGATAATCCTTCAAATGTTAAACAAGCTAGAGACTCTAATAAACATGAAGGGAATACTTAGGGTATGTAGGTTGTTTTCGTTCGACGTTGGCGTCATTATCCATCATCCGCTTGTAATCAAGGCAAAGGACTGCAGGACTGCTAGGTAATTCAACTTGATATGACCGCTTAGCACTACCTGCGAAAACGGACCAGATTCGCATCTGCAATAGCCGCAGACGATCATTCCTCCAATAAAGCTTTGAAGCAAGACTCTATACCTTACTCAATTGGAGAAAGCCTGTGGGAAGCTTCGGATGGTTGATCGATGTTTCTTGATAGCCTGTTTGTACTCATGGTTGAACCGACTGACACTGGATTGACCTCCCGAAACGCCTAAGCAGCGATTGATGACCTTCTATTGCAGCTGTACGATCGCGCCATATTTCATAGATATAGTCGGCGACAGCGAAAGGACGGAGTGGGATGGACATGTTATATTGCGAGATCCATCCAGCATTCTGTTGCTCTCGCACGCAGATTCAAAATCAGGGGTATTGATGTTGAGGATCGAGGTAGGAAGGGGAAGAGAGAATTCTAATATCTGTGTAATTAATCTATTGAAGGTGTAAGTAAGCTGTTGGGGTATAGTGATTGAAATAACTGGGCCTGATCGTCCTTGGCGAAGCCCATCCGGCCGCGCCAGTGCGATGGTACGATAGGTGCGTCTTCCGATGTGTAAGGTCGGACTGGAGAGTCAAGGACCCTAGCCAAGACGATTGGAACATCTTCAGGTTTTAGCATTCCTAACCTAGACATTTTTTAGACTCCTAGGACGACATACGGAAAAAGAAGCAACTATACCATTCACCATGGGGGTATATGAGCAAGTTGGCGGCATATCTATAGGAAACAGAGGTTAGCGTAAGTACGGAATAGAGGCAATATAACCACTGAACTGATGACCACCGACGTGCCCTACTTCCCCGATCTTGATACGACTAGCAATTCCAAGTGGATCCGCTTTCGCAAGCCGCGCAACTTCCTCTTGTAAAGCCCTCAGTACCGCACCTCCCATCTCCCCGCAACGGCAGTCTCGAGCACCATGAGTGCAAACATATAGATGAATCTCATCCGATGTTCCAGACCCTAGGGGACCTTCAGTTGCGTGCCTCTCCAACACCTCTGCGACCTCTTCCATGTTGTCCATGTTAAGCTCCGGAACCTCGAGGCGTCCTCCCAGAGCCGAGAACGCGGTTAGCGCTGGTCCACCACCAGTTGATTTTGGAGGACCGAGCCACGAAAAATTTATGGTACCACCCCATTTTATCACTTTGAGTTGCAAAGCCCGTTGGAGAGGTGTAGAGAGTCGCGCTGGAAATGAGAAAGGTGGTTCTGACGCATGGATGAAGATGTAGGATCGATGCGACGGAGCAGTTCCGTACAGGGGCTTTTCCTTCTTCGTAGTCGGATCTTCACTTGATGAACGGCATGTGGTGGTAAAAGCTTTAGTTGTTCTCAGTCGAGCCAGGGCTCGAGGTAGGGAGAGGGACATTAAAGATCGATGCAGAGCCACATGACGTCAGTCAAAAATAAATTAATGCGGAAGATGATCTGTGACCTCTGATCCCCATGACGGGCGAGCGTCACTGACTGTGAATGTTGACTATAACAATGGAAAACCACGAAAACTGTAAAGCACTGCGTAAAGAAGCCAGGCGGAACAACTATGAGGTGCTCCATCAAATATGTGTCCAATCATAAGTACTGGGTCAATAGGTACTTCGTGCCCTTGAGTCAAAGAGTCTCCATTATGATCTACTTCCAGAGCGCAATCTAGCCTAGTCTCCACTCGCGACAGGTGACTCGGGGAGCCACTTTGCAATGGCCGAGGTGGCTCTTTTGATCGCCGGGTCCCGAACAGTCACGTCACATGATCCTTCATCTTAACAATCGCGTACTTCGGGTGACTCGGGCGGGGCGGGCGAGCTAGTATAAAAGACGACGCTCCATTTCAACCTGCCACTTCTATTCTACTCCACTCCCCCCTGCTGTTTCCCCTGCTCCAGACGATTATCACACTTGGCTGACCATGGACGCGACGCGTCGAGTCTGTGACCCCGAAGGCAGCCTTGCATTTGAACTCTTCTTGCCCGATTTGTCTACCACGAGACGGATACCTATATTCTGATTTAAGCTCTGGTCAGCCTCGTTGCAGATACTCATGCTCTGATTTAAGCTCTGGTCAGCCTCGTTGTCTTCGTCTTTCTGTTTTTCTACCATGAAACTATGTGTTTTGGATCCCTACAAACTCAAGACTCAAGACATTTCAGCCATCCCAAGGCGAACATGAGTTCCATAACTTTGCCGTCTCAGGAAGCAGGGCCGACTGGCTAAAACATGAGGTGGATTTCTATGACTCGTGCTTCAAATCTCTACAGAGGTTATTTGATGTACGACCTCTTGGCACCGGCTCAGCACTTAAGAGGCGCATATATTGATTTTGTTACCTACACGGGTACGCATAGCCTCATGCAATAATGAATATGTAACTCAGCTCATTCTCATTTAGACGCTTACTCAAGTTTTAGACCCCTAGCATTGAATTGGCTGCTCAGAGCAATACACTGTCCTCTCCAAGCACGCTGATAAAATAATGAGAAGAAAGACTTGCGAATCCTCCGCCTCACGGACTCTTGTGGTCGGCCGCTTTGTCATGCGCATTCATAACTCGCCGTCGGCTTTTGTCATGGGTGGTTCCTTGCATACGGAAACTACATATAGCCTTCCGTGTGCCTGTCCCTGTTCTCTCATATGGAGACCTCCGTTGTTTCAAGTTCGACTGCGGCTTCGCATTGTCAAAAGAAGTACTGCCGGCGAAGAAACCACAAGTTAGTTCATTCGGGACTGTGAATGGGCAGTGCTGCGCAGCGCTTACAAAATCCATTGTAGCTACCCGGTCAAATCGGTAGCCCTGGAACCCTTGATACTAACTACATACGTACGGCTGTCTTGATGGTGCGTCGTCACCGGAGACATATTTAGAGCCGGAGTGACCTCGACCCTTGATTTCGCAACGTGTGTCTGCGGTTTCCGGGAGTTGGGGATACATTAACCCATCATGTCATGGAAGCTGGACATATATAGCAAGTCATCTTAGACAGGCGGCTGAGCGCGTCACTCATGCATGCTGTGTATATGCGCTTGGCCAGATAACTTCGATTTTATGCAGCTGATTACGCAGAGATGGACACAGCTTTCGAAGCACTTATCATCTTCTCGGGATTCGTTGCGGATGCCGCGAATCCCATGGAACGCCCAGACTATGAACGTTATGTGCTTGGAAAGATAAACAGAAACGGAATATCTCGAGGATTCTGCTTACTATTGAAACATCGGAAGATCATCATCGGCTCCCAAGGTTTCTATCACCTGACTAGTATACCCCTTGCCCATGCCCTGGCCCCCTTTGTCCTGTGAAGATTTCGGAGTGACGTGGATTTATCGGCCATCTGCCACGTAAGTGCGCAGCTCGCAGCAACGACGTTACAACAAATGAAGACGCGCCGGGAAACAGCACGTTTTCCGTCAATGACAAGTGGGTGCAATAATTAATCGCGCGACGCGTGGAGGGTCGGCCCGATGCACCCGCTATGTTCGGGATTGTAACGTTGATTGGTCATCTCATTGGGTTCCATATCAGGAAAATGACTCGAGCTGAGAAACACGTCTTCCCATGTCTAGGGTGAACATTTTGACTACGGGAAAGTGTCCTTGTGGTTGGGTGGCATGCTGGGCATATTTCTGGCGTAAGTTGCACAGCTTTTCACAGCTATTTTCAATGGAAGAGGTCAGAATTTCATTCTGTTCCTAACAGGGCGGGGAGATGCCTCCGATGGCGGGGCCGGCTGAGTTTCAAAAAGGCAGTGTCTTGTGATTCTTAAGGACTGAGTCAGATCGAACATTTTTTCGTCCTCCTACCTTCCACCCACCACCAAGACTAAATTCGGCTCTTGTCAGGCTTGGATAATCGTTGCATTACCACCTGTGAGTTACTGTTTCAGTGTATTTTGTATCCTTTCCCGCCTACAACGCCTTGTTGCGAGTGTTAGCTTTGTGTGGCACCACTCTCCAATTACAATTTGTCTCTCGTCACTCTTGCCGTGATCTTTTAACAAGACACGATGTCATTATTGCAAAGCTGTCCTTCGGCTCATGCGGAGAGCTCAACTGATGTGCCACTTTGGGACGATCAGAGTCACTCCCAGGTTCACTCGCAGTCCTCAACGTGGGCTATGAGCGATATCGCCTCTGGGCGCCATCTAACCCATCTTAGGCGGGAGGACCCTCAGCCCACACATTATTCTATCAAATCAGAACTGACCAAGTCGCCTGATCTTAGAATTTTGAAGCGGTCGTCCGAGTTGTGTCCTCAACACTCTTCAACCTCAACCTCAACCCAACCAGCCATTTCAGCTTTGTACAACACCCGAAACATCAATAGCAGCAGCCACGATGTTCCGCCGATTGTAAATAGCTCGGCTTACTTGTCGTCTCCAGTCACTCGTACAGATGCCTTCTCACATTATCTTGGACCTTCGGTTTCAAGCTCCCCAGCCACCCCCCTGAACAATGTCTTAACTCATCGTCGTCAACGTCCTCGGACTTCTAATCAAGTCTTTACCGCCCCTCATGGCAAAATAACCCCTCATGGAATTCCTCAGACTTTACCACCTGCACCTTCTATAGCACCTCGTCACATTCAACCACCGGAACCACTTCTTCCTGACTTTACCGCTTTATTGAAGAACTACCAGAATATGTTAGCCCAAAACCCTACTGATAATACAATGGAAGCTGACACCGATACGACCTTCGTATCTGCCCAAAACGCGAATCTTGGTCTGCAAGACATGGAGAGAATATTGAACGTGATCACAGGTGCATTCACTGTTATTGCTGCCGACAACGATGAACGGTTTTCTGACGTTTCTTCAGCGTCGTCCAGCAGCTCAATGCCTCCGTCTCTTACACCACAGACTCCGGAGTTGTCTTCGCCGACTTGGTCCGATGCCAACGATTTCTTCTCTCCGGACAGCGATTTCCTGCCCACTCCCCTCTTCGCAGACAACAATGATGATATGCTCACGGGCATGTCCAATGATGGAGACTTCGGAGTTGGTGCCCTTTTCCCGCCAATGGATTATGAAGACTCCTATGAGAAACACGCACAGCCTGCCCTACCCACTCTCCCCGACAACCTTATTACCATGACCCCTGAATCCCCTTCCCTCCACGACTTCAACACTACCGTCGATCCGTCGTCGCTGTATCCTTCTCCCCGCGTCGCTGCCGATCTTCCCTCCTTCCCTTCATCGAGTCCAGCAGTCCCCATTCAGGACTCGACGGTTCCTGTTGTCCCAGTTGCTCCTGCGGTCGCTCAGGACACCCGGCGGAAGTCCAATGCAACTGGTACCCGTAAGGGCGTCACACCCGAGGCACTTGTTCCTGTCGATGCTCCCACTCAACCACGGAAGTATGTCTTGCCGTCGGCGACGTCGAGGAAGGAGTTGCCTTCGGTGTTTGCCAGGAAACGCTCGCGGTCGACGGCTTTCGGCGAGGAGGACGATGAGTTCAACGAGGCTCCACCCGGCCCTGATGCCACCGAGAGGGAACAGATTGAATACAAACGTCGTCAGAACACTGTAGCTGCTCGTCGAAGTCGCAAGAGGAAGCTCGAGTACCAGCGCAATCTTGAGGCGAACCTCGAGCATTTGACGAGAGAACGCGATGTCTGGAAGACACGGACAATGATCTTGCAGGAGTTGCTCCAAGCCCACGGTGTCCCCTTCCCCCATTTTTCGGATGTTATTACTGAAGATTAAATAAAAGCCTTGCTAATTTGTTCGGCATATATTCCCCCCTTTTTTCCCACTCACAGAACAACATACTTCTTTATCCCATCCTCTATTCGTATCAGTGTTCCTTGTCCTCTGGACTCAAATTCGACGGCCTCTGATTTTTCGACGTCGACTTCGGTGCTCCTTTCACTTATTCTATATATCCACCCCATTATTCCCCCGAGCTTCTTTAATGAACGCTCTTTTTCATTTGTCATGAGCATCGTCGTACCCCCAATCATCATTCTCCTGACCACCAAATCTACTCATATAGCACATATCTCAGAAATTTAAATGATATCTTAGTTGTCGCTGTTCCGTTTGCTAGCTTGTACGCACACCAGAACGATTGAAGCAAAACAAAACCTTGAAATAATTGTCAATTCGTCTGATTTATATAAATTGTTCAATCAAGAAACTCTTCAAACAAATGGAGGGTGTCTCCAACTTTACAAGGCATTCATGACGATGCATCGACTACGTACTAAAGATTCGATCATCATGAAATCCTAGCGAAAATCAGACGCATATCTTCGTTCACAACTATTCAAGGTCCACAGCAAATTGAGACGCAGCGACAGCTGCTCCAGTACCCAGGGTCTCTGTTCTAATAAGTACATAGGGAATAAGATAATCTGATACAACACAAGAGGATGGTTTCAAAGAGCGCGAGGTACCCTTGAAAGAAAGTCAACATTGAGTACTCGAGGGGATTGGTCATGTCTTCAAAAACTCTTACTTTACGGAAGGAGCGAAGGTATTGAGAGGGAATTGGTCTTCTTCGCGATATTCTTCGCGATAAGTGGTCTGTCATAAGAACGGCGTGAGCTACGCACATCCCCATCAGTAATTATGATTATTGGAGAATCCTACCTTGTCGGAGTAACTCCAGCCTCCGAGATCCATTGGGCCTAAACTGGGCACACGCGTACCGAGAGGGAACAAATTCGTATTGTTGTCCTGCCTGCCGGTAGTACCACCTTGACGGTCGGTTCCCCGACCCCGAACGGTGCGACGTGTGGTAAGCCTATTAAAGCATTGTCATGAGGAATTGGTCGTTGAGAAGGTAAACTTACGTCGCCATGTATGAGATGGCGTACACTAGAGGTACTTTGCGGTCAGGGGATGCGACTACCTCGTGTAAAGGACATAACGACTTACTTTTGCTGACGATAAAGTATGTTGCGATGAAATATAGGTTGAAGTCCCGAGATTTATGATTATACTAGACGCAAAGTCAATTAGACCTTGGAGGGAAAGGAGCAAACAAACGTCCAGACTGACAAGAAGGAGAGTTGTTAAGCTACAAGCACTGGAAGAAATTTGTGTCAGGATGGGTTGAGGATAGGGAAGTCTGAGTATACCTGGTCAATGCACCGGTGTTGATAGCGTATCGAATCAAGCTATTGACAATGGAATCCGACCTGGAAAAAGTTCAGCATGGTTTTGCTAATTCAGGGAAAGTTGCGAACGAGACAAGTCCTGTGCGGAGTCGGTTCAGGAAGAAGCAGAGAGCAGCAGCAGTTATAACGTCTGTTGCGACTCCAAGGGCCAAAGAGACGGTACCGAGACCCTAGACACTAGAGTTAGGAACCAGGAACTGAGACTGTCTATGACACAAACTTTAAGGTTGTATACGGCGTAAATGCTCGGTAATTCAAAGCTGAGAAGGAGTTGGATTATACGAAGCAGATTGAATCGTTTCTGTCACTTACGCCTTGACGGTGAACGCTATCGGACAGCATCAGACATCTCAATGTTGCATAGAAGCTCTCATATCTTACCTATTGCAGTGCCTAACGAGTAATTGGTACCAGCATCAACTGGAGCTTTTACACGTTTTCAATGAAAACGCCTACCTAATTGGCCGAACGTCAACAACATCTAGATGGCGTGGAAATCAGATGGTGGTCTATGCGCTCGAAAGACAGAGAACTCACGATGACCCCTGCTATCCAGTAATTCCTCCCGCTGACTAAAAGCAAGATCAGGGAGTGATGTATGAGACGGACTGTAGCACTCACATCTCCAGACGCGAAGGCCAAACGAACTGCGCGAAGTCAATATCAGTGGGGCAACAAAGAAAAAACTATTCCTTGAACGAACGCTTTGACAATGGCACCAACAATCGCCTGCGGAAGTGGGTTGAAAAGAAATGTTCAAAAGAATGATAGACAGCGAGACTGACCCCGATCGTCAACTGAAGCTTGAACATGGAACACATTGAGCTTCGACAACACTGGTAATATCTATGAACGTACAATGAGAGACCTGGGATTGACATTAGCAAAGCATGGGTCTGTACAAGGTCCGACTATTGCTCACCATGTGACACTAGCGATTTGCAAGCTTTGTGGCTTCGCGTAGTTGGAAATAGTGTAATGATACACCAAGTGGCCAATGAACACCTGATCAGCAGTTTCGAGAAGGCTGGAAGAGTCATAAGTTTCTGAGGTGACATAAGCCCAGATGGTCTACGCGACACGACATACAGGATAGCGACGACCTGTGAAAAATCATTCCAGTTTTTAAAATTAGACAGCCATAAGAGTAAGAGGATTTTACGTACAGTCAACTTAAGATGCCACCGGTCCTGAAAATAGCGTCGAAAATAAGAGAAAACCTGGGACACTAGCACTCCATACACGCAGCACGCCGCTGAAAATCCTACAAACAATGCGCCTAGAGTCTTGTCGACGCTCAGTCCTGCACTTGACATTCTCACGGGCCAGCGAAGGGGACAAGCCGCGATTAGCCTCCAGGTAAAGCCTAATGAAAGGTTATAGGAGGGAGAGGAAGGCGGGATGAGTTTCTCAACCAAGCGTTTCGGGGACCCCAAAACGCCATGTGTACATGTTCTTTATCGGCGCACGTTGATGATGGAATGTTGGGCAAAATATTTTTTTCTGAGTGGAAGTCTATCGATGCTTTTTGATCAAACAATATATCAACAGAACCTTGGTTGTCACATGGCGCCCGAACGCCCGCTCAACTCAGTTGTGTATACATTCCAACACAGTTTGGGCCGGTCGAAAAACTATATATCAGCACTCAGAGAGGTACGCGTTGGAAGCCAATGGTAAGAAAAATTCAATACGAGATTCAAGCGGACTCCATATGTACAACTGGCCCCAATTCTGTCGCTTTTCAGGGGTGGGGCGACTCGGCTACCCATGTCCGACGGACGAGGACTTTGGAACAGTTTGGAACTAGGATGGACTCTTAGCCGACCACGTATCTCTGATGGATCGATTGTTGATCTAGTTTTACCACGTGGTCCTCCACTTCTCAATTTGTCACAAACTGCCCGTATACAAATTGCCTCCGTTTCATTATGCTTGTTCCTTCATTCACTCAAGCGCACGTCACTGCCCAGTGGATCTCAACCTGAGTATGGATATAGACGAGTGGCATTTACGTCTATTGGATTTCTTCACCTTGTGACGAGTGATCAGCTTGAGTATCTGAGCAGTAAGTGTAGGTAGAGTCTTTGATCCAAGCTTTTCTCTCGTTATTGTTTTCTAGATTGTGCTCGGAGAAGTCGGATCGCAGGTTAGATTGGAAGATCAACGTAACCTCAATTTTCTTTTACGGCAGTCACGGTTTTCTTTGTCTCTTGGACTCGGATCAACCTTCTGCAGAAGCGGAGTGGTTTGTGTGAAAATACAACTCAGCACTCAAATGTTTTTTGACCAATCCCAGTCATGTTGTTATTGAGTACACTAATACTTGGATGTACAGTGATATAGTGCGCGGGAACAGTCGTACCTTCATTTCTGTATCCTTCCCACTCTACGAGTCTATCTCTTACTGAACAGTATGCTGAAGCTTTCATGTCTATTCAGATTCAGGTCGCCTTCTTAGTCGGAGCTCTGGAATCGCGCGTCACAAGGTCGCTCTTACCGCCGGTTTGGCCGTTATTCTCTTGACTTTCATTATAGATGTGTCCTGAACAAAGCTCGATGGGCGGGCCGGGATTGTGATCTTGACCGCGCCGGGCGGTACTCCTCCAACGTCCTCGTGGATACTATCGTGTACAGGCTTGTTGGGACGCAATCGCTGTTGTGACTCTGTCTTTACTATAAAATGAATTTGATCAGACACAAAGATTCTCTTCGTGGGACCACCATGAAAACTTTCTTATCTTTGTTTCTATTCCCTTTGCTCTTTAATGAAGTTGTGCTCGCTGCCACGCGTACATCTCCTCCTGCTGGTGCTATCATTGTACGAGCGGGAACAAGCTCCTCAGCGGAGTTTAGCACGTTAGCATCGGCTGTTGCCTCCTTACCCGATGACAGCTCTACGCAGTCGATATTCATATACCCCGGACTATATTCCGAACAAGTCGACATCACACGGCCTGGACCCCTCACGGTTAATCTCATTTTTTTGCAGCCCTTTACGTGCTGAGTTTGATTCCGAATCCCACAGATTTATGGTTATACCACCGACTCACAGTCCTTTTCTCATAATCAAGTGACCATTCAGGCTGGTGTTGATGCCACATCGGCGGGCTCAGACGACGCAAGTGGGACCCTTCGTATTCACAAGAATGATTTTAGTATGTACAACGTGAACGTCAAAAACACCTTTGGACCTGGGGTACAAGCAATTGCAATAAGCCAATATGGCAGCCGCGTCGGACTTTATGCTTGTGGGTTCTACGGCTATCAGGACACACTCTATGCGAATGAGGGCACACAAGTATACCTTAAAAGCTACATAGAGGTCCGTCCATCTTAGTTCGCGACTATCACTGCCCTGACTGATCTGTATGATAACTCTGTCTAGGGAGCGGTAGATTTTATCTTTGGACGTCATGGACTCGCGTTCTTTGGTGGTAACACCATTGCTGTGGCGGGTCCTGGCTGCATCACCGCAAGTGGTCGTATAACCGATGACGATGGCAGCTGTCGGTCCAACTTTCCACTATATATTTAGATTACTTTACTCATTACAGCACTCTACAACAGACGTTTTCGAGAACAACGAAATCATTCTCGCTTCAGATGCTGTGAGCGGCACCGCCGACAAGGTATTTTTCGGTCGCCCATGGGGAGGTGAGAGATCGAGTACCTTCACGAACAGTACTAATTGCGCTTTCTTTGATAGAATTTGCGAAAGTCATATTCAAGCACACAAATGTGACGGCTCCTCTTAACAATGCTCTCTGGTCAATCTGGAACCCTGGCGACGAGCGTATCAGCAACGTGACCCTGGCCGATTACGAAAGTTTTGGTCCTGGCGTCCAGGATGCAGATAGACCTAGTTTTGTGACAGAACTGACGGACAGCGAGGCGGCTACGTTCGATATCTCTAGTGCTGTCGGAAGTGATTGGGCAACCTGGGTCGATGCATCCTATCTCTGACTTAGAACTTCGAGCCGAGTAGGGAAGATCAGAAGCCAAATTTTCAGGAATTTTTCAGCCGATGTTGGTGTTAGGCAATATATGGATAATCTCTCAATCCTCGATTATCCATGACGAACAAGCGTTTAAGCGTTTTTTGCATGGGAGCTGCAAGTTTACGTTTACCCACGTCTGATCTCAACGTGCTAAGTGAATTGTTATAATGGATTTGACCATCTATATGCCACTTTCGGCCTTCAGTACTTACTAGTCTTACCCTCATTCGGGTCACAGGATGATACTCTTTCTAGAGTATGGGGCTCAAGTTTCCTCTGCAGCCCGACTTTGACGATTTCGCCGAATAGCACGAACCAATGAGGAGTATTTGATTTGAGATGCATGCATCTCTTCTCAACCAGCGTCGCACACTGGCACGTGTTTCACGTCAAGCCATTATACTTCAATGATGTTCTTGAATGGGCTGCAGGTTCCCACTAGCACTTGTGCATAGCCATCCGAGTAAATGTCCTCAGAGCCTGAACCTGAAATTGGAAGCAGAATCAAGGAAGAGGTCAAGCCCCTACCGGATACTGATCTTCTCGCCTCCAAGGAACACATAAGCGGACTATTCACCATTATTGCGGCGGGCTTTGGGTTAGTCAGCGATGGGTGTAGGTGCCTTTCTTCCTCAAGCTCGGAGAAGACTGAGCTTTGCGACTTCCAGACCAGAGCAGTGTCATGACCATGATTAATGTCCGTCTCGTGTTTTCTGCGCTGTCGTGGTTACTGAATACATACTCATAGGTCGTTTTTCAAACCCTTTATCCCGTGGCATATACATCCGATGTATCTACACGAGTATCCAACTCGTTGCTTATTGGTGAGTAATTCCCCGGTCGGTCCGAACACTCGGCCCGTCGCAAATCTCTTCTGTAAGGTGCCATTATTGGTCAGGTTTTCGTAGGACTTGTTTGTGACCGAATTGGTCGAAAGGCTGGCCTAGTTTTTACAACAGCTCTTATCGTCCTCGGGACAATACTTGCTACTGCTGCTCACGGAGAGGGAGGAAGTCCCGCGGGCTTGTTTTGGTTCCTGACGTTTGCTCGGTGCGATTTAAACAATTGTAACAATAAGCCTCACTTCACTTCACTTACTCCAACCGCTCACAAGGGGTATCACTGGTGTTGTGAGTTTCCTTGTTGTTTCTTGGTAATATACCTTCTTCTGTAACCTAACCTCCGATTCAGGGAGTTGGAGGAGAATATCCCGCTGCTTCTACCAGTGCATCTGAAGCCGCAAACCAAGCATCCGTCCAGACCCGTGGGCCAGGTTTGAGACGGCTTTGTGACTCTAAAAGTGACTGACTCGCGTCTAGTTTTCCTCATGGTTACGAGCTTTGTTCTTACTGTTAGTCCCAATCTTCTTGTTTCATGTTGGGGTCTGATTAACCCAGCTTGGCGGTTTTTTGGCGGTCTCTGTATTCTTGGTCGTCCTATCTGCAGCTGGAACAGACCATCTGCAGACCGTCTGGCGTGTCTGCTTTGGGGTTGGTATAGTTTTGCCTTTGGCAGTATTCTACTTCCGTCTACGGATGGTTCACTCCAAGCTCTACCGTGATGGAGCAATCAAGCGTGAGACTACAGCACTGCCTACAGCTTTTCTTTCTGAACTTCTCTTGGTCTTCAGGCCGTGTACCCTACATGTTGGTCATCAAGCGGTACTGGTGGTCCCTCATTGGAACCTGTGGCTCATGGTGCGTCACACTAACCCTTTTGTCTGACAACTTACATCCTGACCCAAAACATCAGGTTTATTTTTGACTTTGTAAGAGGTCACATATGTCTCGAATGATATAAATTTACGGTCAGTGTCAACAGGTCAGTGCTCCGAATGGTGTGTTTTCGGGTACGATTATATCAAGTGTCATTCACGATAGGTCTATAAAACGGACCGCTGAATGGCAACTTCTGCTTGGATCGATGGCCTTGCCTGGAATTCTTGCCGGTGCCTTGCTTTGTAATAAAATGGGTCGAAGAAACACTGTCAGTCTTTTGATTGCCAACTTCATTTAGCCCACCCCATGTTTCCAGATGATGCTTGGATTTAGCGGCTATCTCGTATTTGGTCAGTACTCTTCTTAATTGCGTTCAAAATAGTGTCCGACGTCATGCTCGCGGTGTCTAGGCCTCATTATTGGCTTAAGCTACGATAAGATCACCAAGATTGTTCCCTTGTTTGTTGTTTTGTATGTGTCAGGTCTCAACTACACACGAAGGATCCCACTACTGATATCAATTTGATTGTTTTATGTGCCGTATTTTAGTTATGGACTCATGCAATCTATTGCTGCTTTGGTATGAATCGGCTTCCTTTGGATGCTACTACTAGTGGTGTTGACAAACATAGGGACCCGGCAACATGTTGGGACTTGTAAGTGCAGAGTGAGTGGAAATGATGTTTGCAGTGGTTCCACCTTGATCTTCTCGTCTGCATAGGTCGTATGCTACACCTGTGAGGTAAGCAGTCCCATGCTTGGAATCAGATTCCCTAGTATACCATAAAAACAGAGGAACCTGCTATGGTCTGTCTGCTGCAATCGGGAAAGCCGGTGCTGCCGTGGGCACACAAGCTTTCACGCCAATCCAAGTCAATCTCGGGAAAAAGTAAGACTCATGGTTGTCAAGTCACCCCAAGACTTGCTGATTGAACGTATAGATGGACATTCATCATTGCAGGCAAGCTGATAGCGGTCATGTCAAGCGACCTGAATGATCTAGACCATTTAAACAGCTATTTGTGGTATAAGTGGAGTATTGACCACATTCTCTTTTGTACCAGATATGACAGGAGTAGACTTTTCGGAAGAAGATGCGAAGTTCATGGAATTCCTTGCAGAGAACGGATGGAATGGGGAAGTTGGGGATGAGGATAGTAAATCCTAGGCTGGATTTGCGAAGATGAAATTCATGTGTATGTGTCATGGTACAAGATTGGTTGCAATGTACCCTTTGTAGTCACTTTCGAAATTCCTAGTTGACATGAGTGATATGATTGTCTTTCAATTAAGCCCTCTTTTTTTCTTATTTTCTCGAGACTCATAGCCGATACTTATGTTTGGAGGAAAATTCGAGACCAACCAGATCCGACACACACTGTGTCGTGTCTGATATATTCTCGGGAAATTCGACAGGAAGATGATTACTTACTAGTTCAATTCTCTCTCTATTAGCCGGACGTGGACCAAATGACCACACGAAAACAGTGAAAATAACAGGACACTCAAATCAGTCTTGGTTCCTTGAGTTTCCATCAAGAACTTGACGCGACCGCGGGCGCGTTGAGGGGTGACGGGTGATGCGCGCGAGTAAATCGTGATCGTGGACAAGCACATTGAAAAAATGGTTGCTCTTATGCAGCATAGGTAGAGATATCGATCTAACATAGTAACGATGCGGAATTTAAGCTCACATAATCCATAGGGTCAATGACTATTGGCGTAAGTCAAAATCAAAGTCTTCTATTGGATGGACTGACAATGACTGACGAGTGTATGATATCTGTATTGTGGATAAGACACCTCAATTTTTTTTTTGGTCGAGACCTTTCTGATATTGCTCCCCAGGTGTTCTCCAACATCAACTAGTCGGCCGACAATCGCGATACAAGGCGTGTAGTTGCAGCACGTTGATATGCAGTTCAATGCTATGTTTCTGAGTCCATGGATCATATTGCATTCATTTGACATGTTCACATTCTACTTACAGATGAATATACGAACTTCAGCGCAACTTCATCTTTTGGATTTCACGAATCTGACGACGTCGATTGTATCCTGATCCCACGTTTCTCCTTCCCTTTGCGCATCTGGGATACACTTCAAACACCAGAAACCGGGATATACCTTTTGTCGACTAGGATATCTTGACCCTACTGTTTTGCTTATGGTTCAGGAAGATGTTAAACTTAGAAATCGCAGATTGCAACTTCTCGCCAGTAGAATTGGAGTTGCTCAATTGAACACAGCGCGACAGATGCTCGATTTATTGGGGAAGAATATAGTTATCCCTGGGATTGAAATGCTCGAATTGTCAGATTCTTGTCACTCAAGAATTGAATGAGACAGTATTGATGGGAAATCAACTCGTCCAGGAAACCATTGTGAGAAGGTGTATAGTCACTGGAGATCCGATGGCTGTGAAGCGTTACCTACTCTTCTGGGAAATCGTACGTTCATCGATGATGTCTTTGCATTTTAAATCACGATCAGGGTCCGATGTGATGATTTTCTCGTTTTGCCACTTCGGTATACAGGTCTATGGACCGACGTTAGCTTGTTACATCCTCGCTAAAAGCCATTATGAGTAAACAATCAAAAAGACAACAAATGAGGTATGGACATACTCCTCGACGCTACCCCGAAGTCCCACCCTTCTTGCCGTTCCGCCTCATCAGACTCTTCTCGCTCCTGACTCTCCCCTTCTTAGTCCCGGTATTGATCTTTTTCTTCGCCGCCTCTCCCGCCCCCTTCCTCACTCGTTCTCTCACCTTTTCCTTACCCTGTATCTTAATGCCCGACATCCCCATTCTTGCCTTCTTCTTTGCCAGTCTTCTCGCTACACGGTCCGCGTCTGAGGACTTGTATTGCTTCCGTGCATCTTTGGAGAGGTGCGCGAGCTTTTCGCCAAGAGAGGGGTCTCCCTTGGGCACGACGATCGGTGTGGAGCGTTTCGCAGCAGTGGAGGAGTTAGAAGTAGCTTTATCCTTGGGCTTGGAGGCGGTGACTTGGCGCGTTGAGACGGAGGAACCGGGGAGGGTGCGGCAGCGCTGAACACGGAGCTTGCGCTTAGCAAACTTAAGCTTGATGGGTTCAAGGGCTACGACTTCGTCGACACATGCGTGGTCCTACATGCGAAGTCAGTAGCTGGTCGTCGTGAGAAGAGCGGGAACGTACAATGAATTGGACATATGCAAATCCTTTTCCAAGTTGTGTATCCTTGTCACGCACGATGCGCACGCGGACAACCCAAGAGTTTGCCTTCTTTATCCCACCTGCTTCAGTATCTCTCTCACCGGCAGGGGGTGTTCCTCTCTCTGAAGTGACTATACCCTCAAAGAATGCGCGTAGATCCTCCTCCTTGCTCGCGAAATCTAGGTTGCCCACAAACACGGTCGACTTTGGGTCGGCGCCAACAATATCCACGTCCGCCTCCTCATCAAGTTTTGGTAGAACCTTCCTCCCTACTAAGTCGACGCGAATGACACGGTCCATGAACGTGCTCCCGTCGCATGCACGAACCGCTTGTCGTGCAGCCTCATACGGGTCAAGCACTGGTGGCGGTGGCGGGAGATTTTTAGGACGGTTCTCCGCAGGGACAGGATGGGCAAAGACGATGTATGCGTTGACAGTGTCGGCTTCAGAGTGGAACTCGTGGTTGATAAAGGCGATTTTCTTCTTCTGACTTGGGTTGAGGTATTTCTTCTCGTCACTGGGCCCCTCTTCGTCTTTATCCTTCTGTGATAAGCGCCAGGTCGATGTGCGGTCGATGTCGCGTTGGCGTGCTGATTTGGGAATTGTAGATGCATTTTTAGGGTCGGCTTTGCCTTTGAGGGTGTCGTCGTCGGGAAGCTTTGATGTGGGAGCTTGAAAGGGTACAGAGCGAAAACGGGTAGATTCGATTTTAGCTGTGGGTATATGTGAAAGAATGTGTCGATGTAATTGTCTGAGAAGAGGCTGGAAAGAAATCAAGATACGAACGAACGAAATAGAACACGTTGAACTCACCTTTTTTTGAGCGACGTCGACTGCTATGTTGCCCACAAAGATTGTTCGTTGATCTCTGAGTTCAGATGTCTCGTCTGCAGGCACGTACTTGACCTTTGGCCCAGACCGAGACGCCTTTTTCGCCTTCGTCACGGTCTCGTGCTCGATGGGCCTCTCAGCCCCACCACCACTAGCATCTAAATCCGGAGCATCCAGATCGTCGGGAGATTTGTGAGTATCCAGATAGGCTTTTTCCAAATCAGAGTTCTCGTCCTCATCCTCAGCAGGCTCAACTTGCTTAGCTTGGCCCTTCGTGTTCTTCCCACCCTTGGCTTTCTTGTCTTTCAGGGCTTTTTCCGAGGCTTGATTATTGGAAGGGTTAGTCTTGGCCCGTTTCTTCGACTCTAGAGTGTCTGTCAAATCCGATATGGATTTACGTTTCTTGGTGGTGTCTCTCGAAAAGTCTGATATTGGGATCGGCGTAACTTGGCCTATTGGCTTAGAGATCGGAAAAAGAAACCATTAAAATCTTGAGAGCAGGCTAAACGAATTTGATCAACCTTAGAAGCGACAGGCTAGTAGATAGATTGAAACCATTGAATTCAATTTCCACCTCAAATTGATAGAAACTCACCTTTACAGTGAATAGGGCATCTAGCTCAGTATCAACAGTTTTGTTCCCTCCGAGCAGCGTCGCGAGATTCATTAGGCGGCTCGTTTCCCCTATGGTATACTCGTCAAAGTATCCAAGAACGACTCAAAAAAGTTGCAGAGCGAATTAGACAGTCACGTTCTGTCACATTTCATTATAATTAGTCCTAGTTTTCGGCTTCAATTATCGACTCAACATCGAGCACTTTTGCTGATGTGTTCCTTGAGCTTGAATTTCCTATGCGCAGTTTCGCCTCTCTTAAATTCAGCAGCTCTTAAAGCTTCTCATAGCGTAGAAACATGGCATCAATATTCGATGGTGGTGAATTCTTCTGAGGCTAACGAGTAGAGTTCTGTCCGTTTCAAGGATACTGTAATCAATAATAGTTCTACTCATTCTCCTCTGATTACCCTATCTGCAGACGAAGAAAGAGTGAGCACAATTGAACTTCCTGCGTACAGCTCAACCGCCTTTGAAACTCTTTGCACAGTAGGATCCGGTTGCCTTCCGACCCGTATCGATGTCTCTCTTGCCATCTCCATCGCATCATTCGCCGCAGCCTCCGACCCCTCGTCCTCCCCCGCACTTGATGAATCCATAGAACAACAAGGCCCTTTCATGATCAGAAAACGCATGTCCGCGCTCTGCGTCACGTGATCCAACTTCATTCCTGGCAAGTCTCAATTGCATTGTAGCACAACTTTCCACCCGAATTATGGTCATTGATCCTGCGATACGTCCAGGATGCACAATTAGCGAGATCGGCGAGCATCAACCGCACCATAGTCATGAACCACCTCTCAAGTTGACTCGTCTCCATTTTTTGAGAGAATCGAGTCCTTTCGGTGGGGATTCTTCGACTAATTTATAGGAGTCCGAACTCTAGTCTGATATCGTCTATATAAAAGATATCCACCCATTGCTAGTAAAATTCGAGCTGCGAAAATTGCGACAGTCTTCACATGAAGGGCTATCAAAATTGTCAAAATTCCTGTACCACATCGACCTCCTAGAAAAACGTTCAGGACACGTATGATGGAAATACTTGCCGGAGGAAGACAATGAGTGCGTCCTTATGTGAAAGGAGGTTGCAGAATGCAATCGTCTCACTTGGCATTGGAGGAACAGCGCTCTATATGAGGGACGCAACAAGAAATGGGACGCAACAAGAAACTAATCGACGTCAGGATATTTGTCAAATTAGTCCAATAGGCTGTCGCTTGCTATGGTGCTCCTTCCCATTGTCTCGGAGAGCCTCGAGTCATTCACTCTTGAGGTATACGCTCCTGTCGAGTCATTTTTGGGACTCTATCCCAGCATCTTTGATCTACCCAACCTCCGACAAGTCTACATCGCCATAGGTACGGCGAAAAGCATTTCAGCCGAACCAAGACTCGGGACGATTGTCGAGAGGGTGACATTCAAGAGGTCCGTGTTTGTCAATTTCAATTCCGTTCCGAAGAGGCAGATAGCGCACACTTGCGCAATGTACGTGTATATATATATTTCTGACCGTTCGGATCTCTTGCTCCTAATTTCTTGCTGATACCAAAATGCCGAATACAATGATAATGATGATTGCGACGACGATAGAGACCGCTCCGAGGGAAAATCGAGTGACAGGGAACTTCCCTTCAGTGAGGAGTTTCTGTATGAGAAAGAATCGGCGAATGCCTGTCAAAAAGTAGCATTCTTATGATGTTCGACATGAGTAGAGGGTATGAACGAACCGATTGCAAGCACGACAAGACCAAAGATGACGAATGTCGCACCAAGAGGTCGAGCAAATTGCCGGATACGGTTTAGTGTGGTGCTCACAGAAACATTGACGGACGCCACGGCGAAAAGTTGGACGAGAGCTTGAAAAGTTGTTAACAAGGTGATATCCGCTGAGAGGAATGACGTCACATACCAACACCAGTTGAAGCCAGAAGGAGACTGGTACGAATGTACGCCAAAAAGGTACGCTCCGATGCGAGGTGATCTCGCGCTACGCTTCCTGAATTCTCGAGAATAAGCGTAGGATGAAAGATCCCCTTGAGTTGAGGCAATCGCAGCTTTTTCCCCCTTTTACGAGACTTTCTGCGTCCAGATTCTTGTGTATCCGAAAGGGATTCTCGAGAGACCTCCACAGAAGAGAGGTTGGTGGGCTGCATGTCATGTACCTTGTTCTCAGCATCGGTATTTCGCCGTTCAGAGTGGGATGTTCCAGGCGGGGCACGCTCAGAAACAGGAGGCGGTGGTGGCTTGTTCTCAAGTAGTTGCGGTAACGGTTGTGAAAGAACGGGAGGTAATTGAGAGCTCGACTCCTGGCTCGACATGTTAAACTCACGTTGCTTGCTTTGAGTCACCTTCAGAAGCATCGGAACTTCGGACGAAAACTAACGTGGTTTTTTATCCCCTTAGATGGAAATCCCAGAAAATGTCAAGAGAAGTTGTTGCTTGCTATAAGCAAGTGTACGGCACTTGTTAAGCTGAAGCGCTGGAGCATCAAGCATCTTGCGTCTCTAATGAACAGATTTGTGGTTACACCCATGGTTCATGATGTTAAGAATTGTCAACAAATCCATCACGACATAATCAGGACATCAATGTCAGAGCGTATTAAGTCAGCATCTCTGATCGGTCGCTGGACGAGCAATTTCGCCAAAGGTCGACGTCTGCACTCCAAAGGTCGACGTCTGCTCTCTGGGACACGCAATGATCAGCGGCGATGTAAAGCCAACATTTCTCCAATCACTGATGGTGTGTATGTACCCATACACACTTTCTCTTGCGAATGTTCAATTTCTACATTTTACAGGCTGGTGGTGCAGCAGGAACTTCTGTTGACCTACTCTTTTTCCCTATTGATACCGTAAAAACGCGACTACAATCTGCTCAGGGATTTGCGCGTGCGGGTGGGTTAAGTGGGATATACAAAGGCGTTGGTAGTGTCGTTGTAGGCAGTGCGCCGGGAGGTGAGTTTCATTCTCATCGGCTATCCCACAGAAAAAGGTGTTGAATCGTTATATTATAGCTGCTGTCTTCTTCTCCACCTATGACACTATGAAGAAGCATTCACCTTTACCTGAAAATCTGGCACCGCTCAGTCACATGCTTTCTGCATCTGTGGGTGAAGTTGTACGACCTTTCTCAATTCTTGCTCGTGTACCGCGATTTTCATTCCTTTGCCTGAACCTTCATTCAGGCCGCATGCTTGATACGTGTCCCGACGGAAGTTATCAAAACTAGGACTCAAACAATGACTTACGGTGCCCTGGGCAAGTCATCACTCGCGGCGGCGAAGCAGGTGTTATTGAATGATGGATGGACCGGGTTCTATCGAGGGTTTGGGTCAACTATCATGCGGGAGGTAAGTTGCGAAGCGAACCACAAACGATCGTGTCATTCACTTCTGGGCATGCATCACTTTGACATCGCCTTGCCATTCACATCTTTTAAATTGGAGAACGTCATTTTCTGACACCATTATTGTCATCCTGCAATTCCCCGAATGTCGCTGACACTGCCTTTCGCAGATTCCGTTCACATCCCTCCAGTTTCCCCTGTACGAACTCCTCAAAGCACAGCTATCCAAACAACTAGACCGAAAACCTCTATACGCGCATGAAGCGGCTATATGCGGTAGCATTGCAGGGGGAACAGCCGCAGCGCTCACAACACCTCTTGACGTGCTCAAAACACGTGTTATGCTCGATCTCCGGGTGTGATCACATCTTATATGCTTGTTATTCAGTGCTCATGACTACACAGAACCCCTCCAAAGGACAGTTTCCGTCTCTCAGTCGCCGTTTCAGAGATATATATGTAAATGAAGGTATACGTGCTCTTTTCTCAGGTGTTGTGCCTCGGACAATGTGGATATCAGCAGGAGGTGCAGTGTTCCTTGGTGTATACGAATGGGTAGTCCACGGGCTGATATCCTATCATAAATACCCATGATATATCATTATTTTACACATTAGTGCCATATAGAATTTTGTGTAGTAGAAGTATACATAATTTCCGGGTATTGAGGGAGTGTGGGTATCGTCAAATCATTATAACTGGATTGCACTACGGTAAACCTAAGAGGGAGAAGAGAGACTTGGGTCCGGACCCAGACGCAGGATGACACGAGGAAGTTTCTTCGGAACACTGATTTCGCCTTCACTAGAGCTCGAGCTATCGCTGCTCTCCGTACCGAAGCTCGGTAACACGGAGCCGGGTTTCCTATCTGCACTCGGTTGTGGACTAACGGAGGGTGTAGAGCTTCCAGACTTCCGATCACGCAGGGTCATGGTAGAAGGAGCAAGCAGTCGCGAGGATGCAGCAGGTATCAACGTTTTGGCGCTCGTATCGAGAGACTGGAATATCTCAACTGCGCGTTCGAGCCAAGGATCGTTCGCGGCGGGGGTTAACGATGGTCGGCCGCTTCGACGTTTCTTTGTGGCTTTCTCCAGCTAAGTATATAGGGTAGAGATCAGTTTGAGATGATATACGGAAACAGATATGTATGAACGCACTTTAATGAGATTCTCAACGTTCCACCATTCTTCGTCGATTTTTCCTTGAAGCTGAGTTTCGTCTACCAACCCGGAGATGTGTGCCATAGCGCCACTCATAAGAGCTCGATCACTATATCCACCTTCGAGCACGCTAATGAGCCTCCCTCTCGCATACTTGTCGCTGAGAACACGGGCGTCGCGAGCAAAGCGGTGATAAAACGATGTTGGGACCTTGCGATTGTGCCTCGACATCGATTCGTATTCGTGCTCACACGCATCCATGCCACAGCTACAATACAAAACGATTTCTATCAGCTCTCCTTGAGCAAAAAACGAGAAAAGCAATACCACTTACCTGATGAACACCATGACATCATCCCCAGGTCCACCTGTGACATCGAGGAAATCTTCAGCCTTCCGCAAGATTTTGCTATACTGCTCCTTATACAACACATCCCAGAATTGTTGCTCGGTAAAGTAGGTCTGCAGATGGACATTCTCGATATACTGCCCATGTGCGTTGTGCAAGCATACTGAGGCCGCTTGAACGAGCTCTAGTTTCCCGTCCTAAGGCGGTCAAGTTAGACTCAAGGAAGCGGGTGATAACAGGCATACCTCGCATGGGTATGACAAGATATCATGTGTAGAACCATAGTAGACCTGAAGTCCGGGTTTTGATGCAGGTGGGGCACCTGCTTCTGCTTCAAGTTTGAGGCGGTACGTTTCTTCATTGATTTGCCATATGATTGACTGGGTACCATTCCCTGCACTTCATCAATTTCGGAGAGAATAAGATGAGAATAGAGCTTACCGTGATGGAGGTCAATATCAAGGATAACCACGCGGTTCACTCCGTGTTTGAGGTGGGCTGGTTTAGATCAATGAAAACCCCTTCGTTTAGTCTGAGAATGACGCACCGTGAGCTGCACCAATAGCAATATTGTTCACGAAACAGAATCCTGAAGGTGTATCCTCCCCGCAATGGTGCCCTGGTGGGCGAATGACGACAAAAGCGCGATTATCAGTCTTCGATGTGATGACATTGTCGACTGCCTCGCAGACAGTTGCAACTGCACCCTGAATTGCATCGACCGACTCCGGACATACTAAAAAAGCACCTTCAAGAACACTTCAATCTCTTCCATTGAATAGAACTCACGATAAAGATCGCCCTGCGGCAACCCTTCAGGAATTTCCGATACTCCATTGCTGATCTTCTCCCGACTGTCTCTCGCCCATCTTTTCAGCTTCTCAAGGTACACATCTCCATCAATATCACCATGGATGAATTTCACAGCGGCATGATTGAGCAAATCAATAGACGTAGTGCTTCGCACGATCGAAACAGGAGCATGTTGAAAAGTTTCGGATGTCGGCGTGATGTTCAAGCGACCCAGAGCTCCTGCCAAGTCGTCTGGATCGACAGGCTCAGATTTCGGGACTGCATGAGGAGAGATTGATTCAAGACGCGCAAGTGCAGCTGATAGTCCTATTGTTACTGCGCGAAGACGTTCAGGTCTCTCTACTATTGCTGAAAGATCTCGAGATCGAATGTATTTATGTCGATAACAAGCATCCTGAAAGAATATAGTAGGTCGTTTGGTTTCAGCTGTTTTAACCGCGTAAGTGCATTTCTTGGATAATGCGGCTTGACGTACTCATGGTTGGAAAGATAAAAAGTTGAACAAGTCGGTTTCTAAATAAAGATCGCTTGTTGTCGCGTCCAAAGTCGCGTCTCGGCTAATCACCTGGCTGGTGACAAGTTGGTATAATTTAGCCCTCAGGTTGTCTAGAATATCCCAGCGCCCACATGCGCCCTTTGTCCCCAAAAGAAAGCTCGAAGTAAATTCAAAGGTATTTCATATGTAATAGATAAGAGCCGTCCACTATCAATCTGATTCCAGAAATGCAAGAAATATATACCAGTACTGTGCAAGGCGTCCTCGCATCTTGCACCTCCGCGCCAGGATTGTCCGTTCACAACACCTGCAATTTATCGAGGAGAATTGCCCAATCCATCACCGTGATACCCTCTTTTAACGCCGCATCCCTGAGCTCACGATCTCTTGTCTCGTCTGACAAACGAGCGATAGCATGGAGGTGAACATCATTCCTAATTCCGAGCCTCGCAAGCGCAGGGGCCAGATGAAGCAATGAGGGATCACACGAATCCAGTATGTGCTCCAAAGCAACGGTCGATGCAGACTTGATGGTGCTGATAGTTGATCCCGACCGCGTAGGATGGAACGAGGGTGTGGATTCTCTCATATATATCCTATTGGGAGTCGAGCTACGGGGTGCTGGCTGAGCTTTTGGACGAGAGTGGTCTGGGATCTGTCGCGGAAGAGTTACTGCTACACGTCCAGGCGAGCTTCGGCTACCGCCTCCACTCCCGTTGAGACCATACGTAGGCTGGGATGGCATAATACCACGTCGGGGGTTCTGTATCGGCCCACGGACGGGTCTTGGAGGAGTTTGGGGAGGAGTCGGCTGCCCTATTCCTGGTTGCGATCCTGAACCACCTGATCTTGACCTTGGCCTTCTTCGCGATGAGTGGCTCGATGATTTGCGGGACGTGGTGACGGGAGAAGCTGTCCGCCTTTGCTGAGTTGAGTGTCAGTCGATCCAAGATACCGTCTTGAAATCACTTACAACTTGAGACACAGGTCCACTTTCGGATTGCTCATCTGTGATGGTGCGAATGATACTCCCCGGGTCTGACCCCGGAGACCCACCACCCTCCCTCAACGGGGGTGGCGGAAGCGGCAAGCTCATCTTCCTCGCCCTTGGACTGTCCGTCTGTCCTACCGAACTTGCCTCCTCTTCGTCCGTCTCCTCGTCTCCATCCCCATCATCACGCAGGGTGACCTCCTCCGCGGCATAGTCGCGTGCATCCAAGTAATAAATGTCCATATTTGCCTGCTGATCAGCCTCATGAGCAACTTGCTCCCGCCATGTCGATATTGTCACAGTTCGCTCGGGGCCTGACTCCAAAACTCTTCTGTCCACCATTTCCAAGGAGTGTCGGTGACGTACCCCAACTCCAGTAGTCCTGCCAACGGATCCTAGACGCGCGGGGTAGCCTATCCTGCTAATACCCGTCGCGTTCGCACTGGTAGTGGTTGTGATCGTTGCTTTGACTGCCTGCCCACTTGAGTCCTGCTCTCTGCGGCTGCGGGTGGGACTCAGTGTGAGGTCAGGGCCTGCACCGAACTTGCGTTCTAGCTCATTCATGATGCATCCGTAGTCGCCATGATTCTCATACAACTCCCGATCTCGCGACTCCCAGGCGTCGCTATTTAATGCTCGTGCTTCATCCCTATCCTTACGCCGGGGAGAGGGAGTGGCGGGCTGTGGCTTTACCACCGAGGGTCCCGCGATCGGCCCTTTCGTGATAGTTGCTCGAGCATAATCAGGTGGTAGAGGTGATCTGGACTTTTCCAACCTGTGGACTGGACCACTCCATTCAGTATTAGCGCCTCGCGTCGTCGCAGCATCAAAGTCATCATCTATAGGTGGAGAAGTGGAAGATGGCGGAGGCCGCCGTATCACAGTCTTCAAGGACGGGCCGTATTTATTCGCTACGAGGTAGTATACATCAGGTTCTATAGGGGCATTCCAAAAGTGAACATATGGCGAAAAAAGTACCCGCGAGGGGCGATCCTCAACCTCACCACGCACCTCTCTCGGTTCCGGGCGCGTCTTGTCCATGTTGTTGGTTCAGGTGGTTGGGCATTGGGAACGGTTTATGGTCGTTACCACTGCTTCGTTGTCTTCTTGGGAGTCGGAATCCTTGGATTGGGATGCACCAGAACATTCGCGGAGGTGGAAAGTGTGCACGCTTCAAAGACGCTTGTCGGCGATAAATAACAAGGCAGCCAACACGAGGCAGCATCGTGGTCATAATTGAATCTACACGTGCCAAATGAAAGGAGTCAAAGACGTTTCAAGTCTGGCCAAGAATGTGTACTTACTTTTATCAGCTCCTGTATGAACTGCCAAACCGAGACAAGGCGCTTGTTCCAACGTTTACCTCTCATACGTGCAAGAGGGACACGTAACACCGAATAAAAGGACCAAGATATGAAAAGATGGCATTGCAAATACATAGAGTACAACGGAAGAGAATAAGTTATACAGTGGCGAAAGGGTTTACGACCTTTCACCGCGCAGACGACGCGCAAGAGCCAAATCCTTTGGCTGGCTAAGAGCAAAACACAATCAAATTCCAGACCCGAGAGAATAGAACAATGACCATACATGGTAACACCTAAGACAAAGTAAGGATCGTGAAATAGAAATGTAGGAAATGAATGGTACATACGTTTGGCGTGAATGGCGGCAAGGTTAGTGTCTTCAAATAGTGATACAAGGTAGGCCTCAGCTGCCTCTTGAAGAGCCATGACAGCAGAGGATTGGAAACGGAGATCAGTCTGCACGTGGAATGATATGAGAACAATGAAATCAAACTTCGAATGATGTCACACACCTTGAAGTCCTGAGCGATCTCGCGAACAAGCCTTTGGAAGGGGAGTTTACGGATGAGGAGCTCAGTTGATTTCTGGTAGCGACGGATTTCACGAAGGGCGACAGTTCCAGGACGGAAGCGATGGGGCTTCTTCACACCTCCGGTGGCGCTCTAATAGTATATGTAGTCAGTACTGAATAGAGAGACAACTGCAATAACTAAAGAAACTAACGGAGGCGGTCTTCCTGGCGGCGGATTTCGAGGCAAGCTACATGATATAGATGCATCAATCATCTACTGTCAACGGTGAGCCATAAACTCGAACGACGTACCTGTTTACGGGGAGCCTTACCACCAGTGGACTTGCGGGCCGTTTGCTTAGTGCGAGCCATTGTCTTGTGTTAGATATCAAAGTAAAATTATGCAGCAGACTCGATGATCGTGGACGTTGAGGAACAAGTGGTTGCACTTCAGCAAAACTTGATATTTATGTCTCTCGCGTCTGAACACGTGATGCAATAAACAACTCGTCCGCGACGCGTACATAAAATCAAATATCGCGAATCACGCGACTCCGACGTGTTTGCGGTTTGCGTGATCATCCAACTTTATGTAATTAGTTAAATTACTGTATTGCAGTTTTCGAGATAGTATCTTTGAAAAGCAGCAGTTGTTCCAGAGGCGATCGACACTTCTGCCTCCATCTTTTTTGAAGACTGTAGACTGCGATACCGTCATCCAACTTGTGTGCGATCGTATGCAATCAAATGCCTCCAGAGTCTCTCCCTCGTTTCGAGAACTTTTCGCGATATAAGAGAATGTCATGTAAATATCTGTCTTCGTTTTGAACACGTTCCAGTTCTCCTCCAGCGCCTGCGAGCAACACCTCCGGGACTTCACATCCCTCGTGGACCACAGCTGTCACTGCCTTGTATTCTCTCTCGTTATCGGTTGCATTCGTTACAATGATGGGACTGTACTAGGGCGGTCACGCATTGTGGGGCTTGATTCCATCACGCCCGAATCAGGAGATACTATGTTGTAATGGCTCGAGTAGTTCGCTCTCGGTGGGTAACTTGGAACCTCACTCACAAGGCTTTAACATCACGATGTGCGATGCTAGGACCGTCCGAAACCTCGATCTGTATGATTACTTTCAGATTCTCATGGGCTGAGAGATGATGTTGCGGTATCTGACAAAACTTGAGGCATGTTGCATCGTAGGTTCCCTGAAGTTTGACCCAGATCTGAATATGATGAACACCAAAACGGCACGTCATTAAACATGGAGAGTGATTTTTGCCCTTTGGAATATGGACACAATCCTTGGGATTGTTGAACTGGCTAGCTGGGATCATCCACGTCACTGATTATGAAAGACAAGGAAAGATGAAGTCGCAAATACGTTCAATACGTGGTCCATAAGGTCTGGGTATTCTGTTTAACTCGTGTGCTCATGTGCATGGAACATATTCTCACAATCTTGTGAGTGAACGCTAGTGAGATTTGATAAGAAAGAATAATGCCCTCCTGGGCTGTCTAGGATGTAGATAATCAAACCAAATCTTCTTCAAACTCAGCTGGCGGGGGCCAACATCGTTTCTCGTCTCACATGCAGTTGTCATATTGACTAGTATCTCTCCATGGCACAGGAAAGACAATTCCGGGCTATTGCAAAGCACCTCTTACAGGCAAAGGAAGTGAAATCCCTTCCATAGAGAATAGAAAACATGATCTTCTGCTTGATCATATTAACAGTCGGGTATATCTCTTGTGCTTATGCATCTCTTGTCTAAAGGGAATGGTCCCACTTGACTGTAAGTGCTGTATGCATGCGCTCTTTTTGAGGGAAGGAAAAATGACATGCACCATCCCATCCCCGATCAGGATCAGTTCTGAAAAATCAAAAATTTACTTCTTTGGAATCAGTGGGAATGAGAACAGGATTGGGATTTGGGATTAGGAAAATGTATAGCAATCCCAGGGAGGAACTGAGGGTTGGGTTGAGTCCAATGAGGCATAGGGTGAGGAGAGGGGTGAGGAGGATAAAGATTGATTATGTAGTGCTCACACTCATTTTAGTTTCTGCATACAAGCTATTATGTATGTTGTGGCTAGGAAAGCATCCAATTTGATAAATGCTGTATGTTACCACCACTTTTTGGTGTATTTTGTCCTGAATTCTAGTCATTTTGAAGAAAGGCTAATTTAATTTGCTCATATAACATGTGTTAATAGAATGCTCATGGTACTTACTCATGCATCCATCACTCATTAGTCATGATCATTGAGATTACTTAGACAAAAAGAAAGACAAAGACAAGAAAATATCTAGTAAGAAATCACACTGCTCAAATGTCCAATTCACCTGGGATTGGCTCAATTCCATAAGACTCCAGAATCCCTACAATGTCATCACAGCTGTTTGCTTTTGCAATATCAATGGGGGTTCGTCCTTCTGCATCTTTGACTGTTCTGTCCCATCCTCTATCCAACAAGACCTTGATCAGATCTGGGTCTGAGTACCATTTACTGGAGTTGTTTACAACAAAGTGGAGCAAGTTCGGACGTCTGTCAGCACCCTGGTCCAAAAGATATGCCACAATAGTATGCTGTTGGGACTCCACTGCCATATCAAGGGCTGTCTGCCATTCAGAAATAGAAAACTGTTTGGCTTGAATGTTGATGAGCGAGGGTTTTCTTTGAACAAGGGCCTTGACACCATCCAAATCATTTTGGTCCACTGCTGCATGCAAAAGGGTATAGCCATTATCATTGTGCCAATCAATATTCAGTCCATTGTCCAAAGCATAGGATATATTCTCCTTGTTTCCATGCTCAACAATTTGGAGGTCTATTTCCATTTGTTTGATTTCATGTTGACACCAGCATAGAATATTTTTTGTTAAAACATGGTCTTTCCGATGAAGAGCAGATTTCAAAGTTTTCTGCATTCTTGTCCAAATTTGCTCCTCCCAATGTTTCTTGAAAGTAAGAGGACAATTTAACAAGGTGAATGCAGGATAGCCTGCCCACCAAGTATGATGAGACACTTTGTGGATGCATTCAATCAAGTTGAACCACAGATTCCCTTCAAAAGTAGTTGATGGCAATGCCACATCTGCAAGTTTGTCCAAGGCAAATAGGACCACATGAGGAAACAAATTGTGTCCCATCACTTCAAGTGAAAAGAACTCCTCCTCTTTAAGGATCCCAACAATACCCTCAAATACAATTTCTTTGACTGAGGAGTTTGATGAATGGTTTATAAGCCAGTTCAAGGCATCACGTGTGAATTGACCAGTATTTACAGTCCAAAAGGGGGAGCAGAGTCTGTCTGAAGCATCACTGGAGTCTGGGAATACAGCATTATGCTCCTCATCTTTCAGAGATTTTGTGGACATAGTTGGCCATGTCTTTTGAGCCTGAGATGCATCTGCATGTCCAGAAAGAAGTTGTTTCCACAAGAACTGGAAAACATGTTTCACAGTACAGAAGATGAATGCTATGAGTTGGGCCAAGGGGAATAGGAAGGGAAGGCGATAGGGACAGTCAGTGAAGATTGCAGGGATGATAGAGGTGCCCAAATAGACTAGAAATGTAAGAGCAGTTATGAATGCAACCACTGCACATATGGGAGAGGAAAATTGGGAGACATAAAGGGCTAGCCCAACAAGGAAGATGGCAACTGAACTATGGAGGATTACAGGAAGACCCTCAATGATATCACCAAGTCTCCATTTGACGAGACCTTGGAAACGGAAATGCCGGATGAGAGCGCGAGTCCTTGCACCACCAGAAACAGTTGATGTATAGGCCTTTGATTATCATTAATCTCAGGGCTCAGGCCAAACTATTCATGTACTCACTTGAATCCATTGCTTGGCTAGGACAGTGAGAAGGGCAGTGGATAGTGACAATGCAAGGCTGGTGAAAAATAATCCATTCACCCATTGGTCAACTGTGGAAGTATAGGTAAGGCTCCCAGGAGTAAGGACAGCTGGTGGTACAGCATCAATGCTGGTACCATTTCCTGCAGCTCTCAACAGCTGGTTAGTCTCTAAAAGGATTGAGACCAAGATCTGCATATTATCCGGTTGCAAGGCTTGAGATGTTTGGGCCACAAATGTTGTGACCACAGCAGAGAAAAGAGATGCCTGGCCTGAATCTGAGAAAGAGCAACAAAGGGAAGTTTTGATAACCCACAAAGACCAGGAGGCCATCCATGATGTTCCGATATCCTGCTATTACATCCGCATCATAATTCTCCGCTTCGTCGAGGTACACATTCCACACCCGAGCGTTCTCGCTGAATTCCGCTCCTTGCTTATCTGCACTGTACTTTTGCTTATAATCATAGATTCGACTACCTGGGGGAGGATTTGAATTCTGATTCTCAGCCTCACTGCGTTTGATGGGAGCTGTTCCAAGTGCCATAGGCCCAGTCGATGACATGAGATTTGACGCCGTTATTTGAGATATTGAACAAAGATGAGCAAGAGCTGTCTAAGAGATGGGAGAAAGAAGTTGAGAGGAGCCATAAGTATCATCACACCGCCAACATGCCGCAGCCTGCCAGGAGTGAGATAGATGCTCATTAAGATTAAGCACACCTCGAGGCATCCCTACAAACGGTTACGTCCAAAGCAACATAAAGTGGGTGGTTGTTTCGGAGATCAGAGCAAGACCAGAAACTCGAGAGGATGGATTACATTTGCTTTTCGGTAATCAATCTAAACTTCAACTCTCAATTATAGCAAGATTCAGCCCCTGACTGAAGTTAGTGGTAGCCGATACAGGTCTCATAGGATCAGTTGATGATTATTCTTGACTGGGTCATTGCGAGATTGAACAAGGGTGAGCAAAAGAGATGAAGTGAAGGACGATGCCAGAAATGCCAGCAATCTGCGGTCAGATGGGAGCCGTCAGAAATCAATTTGATCAAGACATTATATCTACAAAGCGGATTTACTGGTATTAGGGCACGCTCTTAAAGTGTTACGAGATCGGTAAAGATGCTCTAACTCCCTTTTCATTGTTGCGCTCACCTGAACCTCGCGATTTCCCCCACCACATGTATAATTTCCGCTGGGATTATGGTCCTATCTGCCCCCATTGCCTCCTAAATACGCTCTCAACCCTATTTGCCTCCCTTTTCACAACCTTTGCCTTCTTCAAACACGTACTTGCGCTCTTACTGCACGCTCATCAGTACCTCACATCCGGTCTCTTTGACAGGGTTAAGCAGCGGTTTGGGTGTATCAATAGCAGTTACAAGAGGAAAGTAGTCCAATCGATTTATGGAGGAGGATGATGCTAGATGAGAAGACAACAATTTAGCTCGTGTTGATATGTCCCAGCACATTAACTGGATTGTCCTTTTGCTTTCTTCATTTTTTTTTTGGTTTTACTTATCACGCCATCAGGCCTATGCCATGTGTCCCGACTTGACAACCACTTTGGGATAAATTCCCCTATTGTTATACTTTCTGTCCCCTAGATACTAACAAGAAAAACAGTACAGGAAAGTTCCCAAGAGAGGAGCGTAGGTGCTGTAACGTGAGATGCAGGGTGCAGAACTAAGATGTCCAAGGACGATACTCAGTCCGACATCCCGGCCCTCCGAAAACACTCGCTTTGTCAGCTTTAAACTCAGGCTCAGAAACTGGACGCAGACTCACGTACTACCGTGCATTCTCAGCACACCATCGTGCATTCTGCCTCGCCTCCCACACAACGTCTACACTGCAGCATGACGCACTGCGCGAACGTGGTGGAAAAGCGGGCAGGACCTAGGGGAACACTGTGCGTTCTGACATTTATGTGGACACGGTATACGGCGTCACGACTGTTGTAGCAGCCAGTGGAGCTGCAAGGGGTAACCCTAACGATGACGACAACGACCGCGATGTTGGGTATATTCCCGGCGCAGGCACGTGGAGGCGGTTCCTGTACGGATTTGGAGTTACCGGTCTTGTTGTTGTCGTGCGAAGGTAGACCAGAGTGGTGGAGAAGGTGAAGATGGTATACATGGATTTCTATCTTGTTCGCGTTCGTGGTCGAGCGTAACTAAATTGCGGTCGTCCTCTGCTCGCGAAAAGGACCCTAGAATCGTGGTCTCCTCTAGCTCTTGAGAGGACCTATCGCGCCCACTCATCTCCCTCTCCTGTTCCCGTGTAGCGCGAGGCAAGATCGAAGGAGTATCTATTACTGGTTCCTTTGGATCCCGACGTTGTTGTTGATGCGGAAGCTGAAGATGAATGCAATGTTGTGTGCGTGACGTTTGGTGCGCGGAGAGAAGGGACTTGCTCTTCGGCTAATGTCTGAAAACAGAAGGTTGGTACGATGTCACGGAAACGTAGGAAAATTGAGACCAGAGAAAGAAGAGTTAGAGGGAAGCCGTACAGACGTGGGAGGTGAGAGAAGGAAGAAGAGTAAGAGAAGGAACGTGCAAGTGAATAATGAAAAAATTACGAAAGTAAGAAAGTGCATATATGTGCGAAAATGCAAGACAATGTTAAAAAAAATCGCATATAGCCAAAAATAAAGAGTGGAAATGGAATGTGAGCGGGAGCACGATGAGAAGAGGTCTCAATAACAAGCTGGCCTTCCGACAGAAAGTGAGAAACCACTAGTGGCTGAGATGAAAATGTATGCCAATAGAATAGGATGAAGGACAAATTTGAGCCAGATGCATGCATACTGAGAGTTTGGAACGGAAAGAGAAGGCAGATGCGATGGGAAACGAACAGAATGTAAATCCAACGCGTGTAAGAATATAAAGAATAGCAATAAAACGGTGTCAAAATGAGTAAACATCGAGAAAAGGCACCGGCACCAAAGCAGCAAAACCGTAATAGTAGAAAGCCAGACACTCACTCTCCAAGACTCAGCCAGCAACACACCTCCACTCGTACTCGGATTGTCTCTCCTTCTCGTTCTCCTTCGCCGTGCCCGTTCCGTCTTCGAGCGTCGCGAGCCTCGTCTGTCTGCGGTCAATCAATCTGGTTCTAGAGGTGAAGCCAGGCGTGAAAGAAATGGGAACGGTGTGTTTATGGTTGCAGTCGGGAGTCATCACAGTGGTGCGGGGTAGACGTGGTGTGGGTAGGTGTGGAGGCGAGAGGGAATGCACGGTGGTGGTGTGCTGAGGATGCACCCGCTTTTGTTCTCTGAGCCTGAGCGCGGGTAGTCGTGCGAGCTTGGGGTGGCTGGGCGTGTATTTGAAATTGTGAGCGTCTAGAGAACGGCGGAACAGATGATAGTGCCCCAGAGATTGATAGTTTGTCAAGAAACAGGCTGTAGCGTACGCGTAATTAGTAAACCAAAAGGGTGAAAGAAATAAAACAAAACGAACAAGTCTATTCCGATTTCCGCTTTACGCGCTGAATTGCATCAACACGAGCCGTATCATCGTCCCTTTCATCCAGCATCGTTTCTTCCATGATAATCACTCTCCTGGGGACAACCACGTTCGGGATAGAGATACTCGCAACAGTTCTTGTCCACGCATACCCACGATGCATACTGCGAGGGCCAGGGGTAGGAATGGGGACTCTGCATCTATGAGGGTAGCGAGGGCGAGTTCTCTCTCTCCTTTTCCACTACTCCCTGTCGAATTCGTCGCAGGCGACGATGGCAGATCTATACAGATATAAACAGGGAAAATCAGGAAGAAATAAAGAGGATAAGATGTTTACTCACTTCTGAAAACTCAAGAGCCAAAGGCCCCGAATTCTGCACCAGACTATCCGGGATATGTCCCTCGGGCAATTGTTTGAACCTTTGATTTCAACTTTCAACTCGCGTGAAGCTGATAAACAACGACGTGACACGTGCGCCAAGTACCTGTGCGTTCTTCGGAATACACTCTATTTAGTTAAAGTTTACGTTCTTGCTGCACCGTGAGTGTTGAACGTAAGTGAATTAACAAGTGCATATTAGTGTCGTTGACAAGCTAGAGATGACTTAACAGCCATCATCCATCAATCCATCATCGCGCCTTTCATTGAAGAATTGCTCACAGTACAGATGATTGTGAACACCTTTACTTTCGATGTTCTTCTAGCGTGCTTGTTCCCAATTGCTCTTTTCGCTGCTTCCCTGAGAATCAGCGGGTCATGGACAAATTTTCTGGATTTTTTCAGACTCAAATTTCGTAAACCCTCCTACGAGCCGTTCTCCCTCAATAGAGCCTATCAGTCATATTCAAACTATCAGCGTCTGGCCACATCGGAGATCGCTAGTCGACGTACGACATACAACACTCTTGGTCGAGGTCACAGACGTTTGGGTAACACCCTTGGATACCCAGAAAAGCTTGATAGGCTGAAGCTTGTCACGGATATGAATGTGATAATTACCGAGAGGATTGCAGAGCTTGCAGCTGCTGAATTCAATCTTGGTAAACCAGGTGTTGGTAGTGAGGATATTGGAAGAGTACGGGAGTCACTCAAGCATTTTATTCGTGATTGGAGTATCGATGGTGCCACGGAGCGCGAAAGAATATTTCAACCAATTCTCAACGTTCTGGGAGTCGTTGACGAGAGCGAACGATCGGGAAAACGCGTCCTAGTGCCAGGGTCTGGGTTGGGAAGATTGGCTTGGGAGATTTCACGACTAGGTATGGACATAGCAACATTTGTGACCGAGCAAACTCTAAAGAAATGTTTTTAGGATACAATACAACAGCTAATGAACTATCCTTCTTCATGAACTTGGCCTTTAGATTTCTGCTCTCACCAGAAACGACTACAACGACCAACGAGCATACGCTTCGCCCTTATGCTCACTGGTTCTCGCATCAACGATCAAACGAATCTCTTTTTCGCGCTATTCACTTTCCAGACGCCATTCCTCGCCTGAGCCCGACTTTCCATCATGTCGAGGCCGACTTTCTCACGCTGAAACCCCCCTCCGACATTCCTCCTAAATTCGTATGGTCAAAGTCTGATCCCGCCCTTCTTGAGGTAGGGTATGACTACATCGTCACCCTCTTTTTCATCGATACTTCCCTGAACGTGCTCGCCACAATGGAACACATCTATAACCTCCTCCGTCCAGGTGGCACGTGGATTAATTTGGGTCCGTTACTTTGGACTTCCGGGGGGTACGCAAAGATCGAGTTGAGCCTGAACGAAGTCATCCGCGCTGCGGAGGAGATTGGATTCGTAGTCCACGATGGAGACGTTACTGCCGGAGACCTTTTTGCGAGACGGACAGTGGAGTGCGAATACACAGGTGATACAGACGCTATGATGCGGTGGATTTACAAAGCGGAGTTTTGGGTCGCAACAAAGCCCAAGTGACGCTGACTTCCGGCTGCCTGCTACCGCCAAGGTATATTGCCGCCAACGTCACTATTGTCTCTTGTCTTACTATATGACACCTCCGCTATAATAGAATCATTCACCACTACAATAGAATCATTCACCACAACACACCCTCACGCGCGTCTACACATGACCCCTCTATTGATAACGAAACGAACATCCCCATCAGTTCTCCTCAACTCACCGCTGGGAGCGGCTTTACATGAGCGGTTACAAAAAATCCAGCATGCTGGTCTCCTCGTCCCAGGCTCACTCCGGAATTTGTCATGACCCAGTTTGGCAATCCAGGGAAGTCATTTGGCAGGCTTTGGGGTAAGTTTTATATTTTGCTACACAATCTTGAATGCGGATTAGCTTATTTGGTGGTTCCTATCTCGCTAGGGTATGAATTAAGCAGGGGCAAGCTGACGAAGAGCTGACTTTGTGAAAATATGTAGTGATCGTTAATTGTTCATGATTATGAAAGCTTGTTATATTACGATGAGGCAGGGATCGAGACATTGGTTTCTATCCTGGAACTGTGCACAATTGAAAAGTGCATCAAGAAGTCATGCCGATATTCCAAATTGCTCGGCTATAACTGTAATGATGCTCATGGGACAATACTTCAAAATCTGTGTACTCATCTGAATGGAGGGTACTACAAGGTGCATTACATGGAGTGAGCATGAATTATAGACCGATTGCCCGTTGATTCGGCATACAATGCCGAGATACTGATTAGATCACTCTTTCTCTTCCACCTGGGTCACTGGGTCAACTTGGGTCACTGGAAATCAAGGCTTGATTTCAGGTGTAATAATGATATTGCTTACTTACTACTTCTAGTATTCATCGAGTTCTTGTCACGGTGCTTCACACCTTCCTTGGTTGGCTTCGGTGACTTCTGCTGACCGTGTGTCAATTTGAGCACAGTAATACATGAAACACTACGAAAGAGTCTTTTTGTGATGGTACACACTGTGATAGCTGTAACTCAGTGTGTCAGTACTTGATAGAGTTATAAAGTCGATGAAAAATCCACAATCAATATCTTAATCTCTCCCAGATATTTATTTATAGACAAGGCATCGGACATGGAGCGTAAATCGTGCCTCTCAGTTATTTCCAATCTGACGCAAATTTTGACAGTAATAATGACCTCGGCCTCGGCAAGAGTTTCAATTGAATGTAAAAATGCGTCCAGATCTACAACAGAAAGATCAGACAAGAGATCCATGGCATCCTCATCCTGATCTGATCTTTCATTTGCTTTATTTACGTGCCATCTCCTTTTGTCAGACAACGATGTGGAACAAGATGAATGGGTTTTTGTAAACGCATTGGAGGCTGGGTTAAAATCAGACGGGTTAATGTAAATCAGCATTTGCCGCACTTATGATGCTTAGGCTCTGGGGGGTCTATTTTACAAGGGTCTATCTAAGAAGTATACGCGTTATGACGCGTTGTGAGAACAAAAAACATGAAATCTAAATTTTGTAACATCCTAACACTGCATACTTGTTTGCTGTTCCACATGAGAAGATCTCTACTAGTATCAATATTCCGTCAAGTTCGAGGGGCGGTCAAAGTTGAATAAACGACGAGGACGCAATACAATGGGATATATACAGTGGGAAGTAGCATAACTTGAATGGCATGTGTTAGACCTTAGGATATATTTTAGTCGAAGGAGATTTCCAGCCATCTCAGAAAGCCTGCAAAGCATCTGTTGGGTCAATAGCTTCGACTTACAAGAGCATCGAACTTTCACCTGATCATCACAACACCTCAACACCTGATGGTTTTTCAGAAGCTCAAATTCTGCGTGCTGCGCCCAACTTTGAGTACAACTAATCAGATACATGGCCGAGTTCGTCATTATAGTCTCCATCGTCCCAACCTGCCACGTTCAGTCATGAGTACCCCTGAAACTTTCTATCAATGGCTGTCAATCATCCATATATCATCGATGGCCGGGTTCAGCGCTGTCATTAAATTTCTGTCAGCCCGGAAGTGGGAATCCTTTCCCAATGGTAGGTGTACAAATGGATGAATGTCCGAGCAACTGGCTAGGACGTGATTTCTCCCCCTATCTCTTCTTCACTGTTGACTAATCTTCAAAACATGTCAGATCCAAGTCTGGAGCCTGACATCTTCCCGATGTTGGTGGACCTTTTGACAATGAAGAATATACATACTGACTTTCAGATGGTGCTACAGCCTTTCCGCTTCTGTAACTATTTGTGCAGGTATCAAGTACTCGAGCTGATTTTTTTCCCCTCTTGCAGCTGCTTGGAGTTCTATTCAACTATGGCAAGATGGTCCGTGAACCAAGTCATACTACACTAATTCTCCACTTTTAGGTCTATTCGGAGCATTGTCAGTCCAAGTCTACTTCTACACTCTCGCATTTCCCAAGGACAGGATGGTTCTCAAGGCACTAGGTTAAGACCTGCTGTCTTTCATTCCTACATCTCACCCACATCTGGTCTTGTTTTTGTAGTTTTCTCGACCTATTTGTTGGATATGATCCATACTGTGTTTGTAACTTACTTAGCCTGGTTTGTCTTCATTATAATTGTGCAACTTTTCACTTTCAATTTCGAATTATCTTCCAGGAACTTCTATGTTACCAGCTGGGGAAATTTGACTACCTTTGAATCCCCACTTTGGGCCTCCTGTATTCTCTCACCTTTGTCTGGATTAGGTACTGCATTGCATATTTTGCCGCATTGTGCTGAAATTCCTCTACAGTCACACTTCTTGTCCAGTTTTTCTTTGCCTGGCGAATATGGGTTCTAGCAAGTTCGTCATCTCGCTGTATAGCTGTTATTGAGGGTATTATATCCTTCGTGAGTCCTATGTCACAATAATCTCATAGCCTGTAATAATTTCATTTACAGACTAGTATGGCATCCTTCGCTATGTCGATAGTTTATGGGGTCACAGTATATTATCGCATCTGTCTTTTTGAAGGATTTTCATAAATTGCAATGGTTAGCTTGGTCAAAGTTTCTTGACCCTTCCGGACACAAACCTTCGCAATGTCTCGCTCATTGTGCGTACTTAACTCGAGATTGAAGTTTAGTCTGGCCTCATTATGGAAATCTAGGTATCGTTGATGACCAGCATCATTTGTGACTTTTTAATCACCCTGACGCTGGTTATACAGGTCTGCCATACCCGAATATACTAGGTGCAAAAACACTGACTCAAATACAGCTCAGGTCCAAGCAGGGCTCTGTCTTTGTCAAAGATGTACTACACCGTGCTACTCGCCTGGCTTTGGAGACAGGTGCCTTGACGTGTGCAATTGCCGTTGTAGAGTTAATCTTCTTCACGAAACAGGTCGGGGAGTACTATCTACTTCCGTGAGCAAACCGTTCTTCTGTTCTTTTCATTGCGGTTGAGCCACGACGGAGCAGATTCGTGATAAGCGGGAAAATATATTCAAACTCTCTCATGGCGTCGTTAAATTCTCGAGCACCCATCTTCAGAAATAGACACGCTTCGGATGATGAGGTGCTGCAAGCTTCATACAGGACCGGCATCGACTTTGTTAATTTGACTTCCTCTACCTCTGAGTCAGAAAGGCAGGTCCCAACTTGAATACCAATACCAATTCTGTTTTACAATACATTGTTGGGTCGACCACACTTTACTCTACTATATAAGGAAGTCAAGAATTTCTAGAAGTGCACTGAGCATTGATCCATAACTCATGTCCAGGAAATCACTGACACGATTTTGTATGTCTATGATGAGCCACAATCCAACCAAGCTTTGGTGTCGTGGAATATCCTACAAAATTGTATGATGTATCCCCGGGTTGGACTGTGGGGAAGAAATGTATGGGACCACCATTAATGTCAAGTACAATCAACATCAAAATGTGAGTATCTTGCAATCGTGGCCCGATACCAACATAGGCTTCCCCACTAAGAGTCAACTTTCTATTGGTCTTCTAAAATTTCGATAAGATGCATGTACAAACTACTTTTTAGTCAATAATGTCTCGCTCACGAAGCGTGCTCAGCTCAAGATTAACGCCATACAGTCCAGATACTATTGATTAGTTGACCGTTTGATGTCGTTCAACTCTGGACTACCTGAATGTTCTTGCTTTCAGCCCTGAGAATCTGGTGCTACTTCATGTACCTTGGAATCGGGATTCAGGAGCCCAATGCCTTAACTAATGATGTCAAGGATATCGCGGGAGGTGACATGCGACGAAATGAGGAAGTCGAGGACGGGGAAAGACTTGGATTGACCCTGAATATCTCCAGGATGTCTTAAGTGGTTCAAAAAATTAGACTTTGACCTCCTTTATGTCAACATCTAGGTACATATAGTTTAGTCGATTATACACGGACTGAGGATGAGACACTTACTATGTATGTGTGCATCTAGCTTTGACTGTTCGGATTCTAATACTTTTGCCATGGCTAATGCTTGGAACAGATGATGCATATGTCAAGAAAGAAGCACAAATAAAGAAGTGGACTTCCTCAAGTTAACGCTGTATCGTGTTTGAATCGGCAAGAAGTCGGACATTCGGCATAGATGTAGGGGCTCATAGACAACATACAACGAAACTTCACATTGCTTTATATACTGTATTGTCAATACAACAGAGTCAGACTCGATTCGAGCTTCGGCATGGACGTCTGAATGGATCCATTGCGCTAATTGTATAGTTTGTATAGTTCTTAATCTGTCACATCGCGAAGATACTCACCTTTGACGAACCTCCAAGTATGGAACTGAACCGTCGCGTGGCTCCAGAGCTCTACCAAAGTCCCATTGGTCGTGGAGCCACCGTAAAGATCCACATTGAACGACGTTCCAGGCACGAGGATCCCTGAAAGATGAAACTCAGCTTTCAGATCTTCGACGACATGACGCGTAAAATCAACTCACTCTAATACCGTAGAGTTTGTTTCGTTTGGAACGATCTCCCATGGCACAGCAGAGATAACACCCTGAAGAGGAGCACCATCCTTGAGGTTCGATGGCTGAGTTAAGCCTAGGTATTTGCCATTGAAGATGTCGCGGATGGTCCATTGATTTAAGTTCTCGAACCGTTCAAGCATCCACTATCGAATGTCAGCCCACAATTCTGCTGCCGGTGACGATATACATCGACTTGCCCTCTGGTTGTTTGATCCATTTTGTACCCAACCGGACACTATAAGTGTGCCATTAGCTTGTTGACAAAATTTCTCGATGGGGATAGCGAAATATAACCTACCAGTAGTCCCATCTGTGCCAGAGACGTTAAGCGCAGTGCCGGACGTGATGTTGATGAGGGGTATATGGTAAAGGGTTGGATAGACATGGTGAATTGGTTTGGTATACCCCAGGAATGGGGGTTGAAATATGTTCTTGGGTACCTACATGTTGCGCATGGGCTTCAACACTGATGTGTCGTAGGATCTGCTTCTTGTGAGGGTATCTAGTGCTTATCTGGTATCAACTTCAATCGTATTTTTATGAAGTAACCTTCTTACTGGTTCTTGGGAAATTTTCAAGATGTGACCATCTCTGACAGATCCGGTGCTGTGGGATAGACATTGACCTTTTAGCGTCGCACTCACATTAGATTATGCAATCCTCCCTCTGTCACGCCTTTTACGAGGGGCTTCTTGATCTGAGGCTGGGTATATGATCCATGCTTCACAATAGCTGGCCTTAGTGTTATGTGCAGTCAGTCCTATCACCCGGTTTCAACAGTCCGTGCCTGCAAGTAGTGATGTGCCACTGGCTCACATTCAAGGCGACGGCAGCACAAACATGTAATAACTAATCGGAATAGACAATCCGATAAGGACCAGATCAAAAAATAGTATCGAGTGGAGAGCTTGGTATAAACCTAAGACAATTGATACCTGTCAAGCGGAATTCTGTCATCTGATGAGCTTATTCTCGGAGGCCCTGGGTGTGCCAGGCCCGGCCTGGTCAGAAGTCTGTCACGGACCATAAAAAACCGTTTTGAAATCGTGGCGGAAAAGTCACCAGCCAAGCAAATGATCCGAATAACAGTCGGATTTTGGCCTGATTGGCAGTTCAACAAAAAAATTTCACTTTTCGATATGGATAAGTATCTGTTTCTCGATTGAGAAGATCTACCAACATGACATGTCACTTACAAACCGGTGCCTTCGAGAAACCACCGTTAGCCATGGGTTCTGCAATCGAAGCCAGCTACTCTCCTACCACTTCGTTCTCAGCATCAGGATCACCCAGCCCCTAGTTCGCCCTGGATACGATTAACAAAATAAACGACACGGAAGATCGTCCGTCACTTACAACCCATGTCCAGCGCAGCCTCACGATCCAACGCTCAACAGCCTCCGCTCAGGAAGTATCAGAATTATCTAGTAGCATATAGCGCGTGAAAACCGCTCCTTGGTAGCGTAATTTACATCCTATATGATATTCAGCTATTCAGGCGTCGAGTATACACGGGACCTCGAGAGCTGGGATCGGTGACGATTGTCGAAAATGAAAATGTCTCTTGAGATTATACAATTGCACATGTGACGGGAGGATCGAGTACAGATTTGTGAGACGAGATCGAAGGAGTATCCGCTGGCTCTTCCTTTGATACCCGATGTTGAGAGTCGACGCGGATTGTGTTAGCGCTAGCGTTACATATGTATGTACGTACTTAGTTCGAGCAGAGTTTTACGGCTTGTTATTTTGTGCATGTATACTTGAGATGTAGGAGTATGACTGGAGCATATGCTGTACCATCTCTGATACGATCCTCACGATGCAGTTTTCTCAGAGATCTTGTTACTTTGGTTGAAACGAGATCGAGCCCGATCTGTGAAGGAAACATCACTCACCACCAAATTCTATTCACGCGGATGCAGGGATCATGCCAACGGTTCTCACAGAGACCACAGCAAACACAGGCGAGTACCCTCACGATATGAAATTGCCAAGAATAGTGATGGTGGCAGTGCAAATGAGAAGATTTGGCGAATAGTTACCTAATGGAGGATGGATGCTGGCCATGAGCACGACGCTCGAGCGACATCAACCCTGCGAGTTCTGCGACCATGAGCTCGTCTGATACGCAGCGGGCCCAGATTATGTTCCATCTCTACACCAAGCTCTTCAACGTCGTCGGCGAGGCACGCAACACCAGCCCCTCATCTGCACAGAAGCTTGATAAATGGGTTCGTCGTGAAGCTATCTATTTCACTGACTTGGTATCGAAAACAGGCTTTGTAGTTTAATATGGAGAACCCTGACTCTGAGCTACTCACCAAGGACAATCGGGAGCTGTACAAGGCTGAGCCCCCGCCGGGGCTGGAGATCCAGGTGCTGCTGACGGTCCCGGCACTGGGACACAACGAGGTGCTGGTGCACCTGCCGCCCAACTCGTCGCGTGTGCGGATCCAGCCGGTCCCACGCTTTGTGCTGCTTGAGACATTCGTTCTTGACGTTGTCCCCGGACCCCCGGCTGATGTGCCGCTTGCGACTATCTATAAACATTGTATTCTTCTTTTCCGCAGTTTGTTTACGCTGTTGAGGGTGCTGCCTGCGTGGAAGCTGTACAAACGCCTGCGGAGACGCGTGGCGAGTCTTGGTATCACACTGCGAGTGCGCTCTGGCAATGACTCTGATGTCCTTTCTCTCACTAGTGAGTCATGTCCCTGACTGTAATATGCGTGACTCATTTTTATGCAGACGCGGAATCCAGGACACACACGTTCCCTGCGCTGCCGCATCCGATGGGCTCGTTCACGCTGTCGACGACGTATCTCGCCCATCCCGCATTCCAGCTCGACGAACTCGAGTCACTCCTCTCGTCACGCTTTCTCTCGCAGGACCAGCGCCCGTTCACACCAACTCTTGCACGAGCCTCTGCCGCCTCTTCCTCGTCGCCATCGCCTCCGCGCCAGCCCTCGTCTCTCCCACGCTCATCACTGGGCAAGCTGCACACTGGTACACGTGCTCAAGTCCTCAAACAGCCCGACTCCTCCACGTCCTCTCTCTCCCCCTCCAGCTCATTCTACACCTCTGAAGCCCAACAGCCCCGGCCTCGATACCCCTTCCCCTTCAAATCGAACACTGTCTCCTCCACCGCTTTCCCCACCGTCTCACCGTCTGCCTCCGGTCACCCATCGAGCCTCACAACCCGTATTCCACAGCACGAGCGCGAGCGCGTCGCAAGTCTCCCACACACCCCCGATCCAACCTCACAATCGCATTCTCCAGCAGGACGCACGGGGCCTATACCGCTCCACCCTCGCCAGACATCGCTCTCCCGTCCCGAGGACCCCGCCGTAAGCACCAGCACAAGCACCAGCTCCACATCCGCACCTGGCATGCGTAAGCGCTACTCGAGCTCTTTCGGACACCGCTACGCCACGCCGTCTTCGCCGTCATCACCATCGATGCCGACGTCTTCACCATCTACTGCGCGTCCTGCGCCTATCAACACGTCCCCGCGCCCTTTATCACCCTCGCCTTCATCACCCTCGTTCCCGCGTCCTATCCCCCGACGTACAGACAGCACAGGTGGAAACGGGAGATCATCGATTGGGAATAGAGTACGCACGGACGATGAGGATATATCAGCGTTCGTGCAGGATATTGACATGCGCAAGCCGTTAGTGGGTGGGCGTGGGCGTGAGTGCAGGGCCGAGAGTGATAGAGATCAGGAGCTGGTAACAGTGCTCCAGCAACAGCAGCCGAAACAAATGAGCACTCAGTCCAAGTCAGGTTCTTCCACGAATCTTGAGGCTGAGCTTTCGTCTTCTGAGCACGCACACGCACATCCCCAATCTCCGCCAGAAAGGCAAGTACTCACCACCGAAGCCGAGATTGACGCGCGTCTTTCAAAGATGAACGAGGCATTTTTGACGAGTTTGGAGGGGCTTGGGAGTGGTGCGTCTGGGGTCACGGGTGGGAGTGGACGATGGAGGCAGTGGGCGCGTGGGCGGCAAACTATGAGTGCGGGCAGCACGGGTTGGAGTGGGATGCCGCAGGGGGTGCTTGTGCGTCAGGGATCGCAGGAGGTTGTCGGTAGGATGGAGATGGATGGGGACGAGGGTCGGGATGCTCAGAGTGGGGGTGGATTGGATTCGGGGATGGGGATCAGGGGGGTTGGAGCTGGAGGCGGTGGAGGGCGGTTTAAGTTCTAAGTTTTATGCTTCTTGGTTTTTCTGGGACGTTATATATCGTATACCCCCCCCTCATATTCAACTCATTCTCTCCTAATCCTTATCATCGAGTCTAGTCTTAACTCTTCTTTCAGGTTATAGTTTCATGATAGTAGGAATCGCCCAGAGCCAAATTTCTATATCCAAATCCAGCGCCAGACTTTAATCATCATACAGGACGCACGCTCTTTGGTTGATGCATGCGAAATTTTTGGAAGTGGAAAGGTTCGGTGAGAGGTTCAGGTCTACCTACGATGCGAGGGGTGTTCCGCCGATTCGAAGAAAAAAAAAGATTTTCACTCACAATGTCAAACAGCACGGATCGAATACGCTGCTTCTCATTTGCCAGCGTTAAGTCGCCCGAATCATTTGTGAGGGTGGGTGGGTACATCTCAATACATCGATACATGTAGACCTAGACCCACGCATCAACCGCGATAATAGGAACAATGTTGGTAAGAACAAAACGCGGTAGTTGTTTTGAGTGAAAGTGACCATAGGAGCTGTAGTGCTTGAGCCAACCGAGTGTTGGTGTGGGGTGGTTCTGTTGATACATGTCTACCGACCCACCCAGAGAAAAATATAACAAGAAATCTGGTATGTCAACTGATGCTTTTCGTTTGTATTTTCCTTTCAAGAATTTCTGATGAGACTTAAGGCCTAAGTAGTGCTACCAAAATACGATAAATCTTACAGAGTCATTAACACTGATGTCAAAGAGGTTCAAGGGTTGAATGCCACCAAAGTGTTAGTTGGTTATCATATCGCACAGCCTCAAGAACATGCTGCGTGGCGCCATCTTGGGCACCATTGGTTCCAACATGATATGCAAGACAATGCCAGAACCGACCAGGGTCATTGGATGGATTGCGGGGGAGCAATATTTTCTACGGTGGTTTGATTGCGCCCATGGAGTAGTGACCGGAGAACTAACCAGACACCAAAACACTCCGTAGGTAGGTAGGTAGGTAGCTTACCCGCGAGGATCACGCATGAAGATTGATCGCATAAATTTCAAGTTACATTCTTTTTGAAGGCGGGAAACAACAAGTATACACGAATCGTATGCAGGCTTCTTGACGAGGTTCTGTATTTTTGTATTTAAATTGATCAGAAAGACTACCAAAACTAGATCAATGGGAAAGAGCACTTACCGCGTCCCATGGACAAGCAGCACCTTGACCATTGAAAGTGCCGGGAACCCAGGAGTACTAGAACGACGTTTAACATTATTGGTTGTTATTTTATTGGAATTTTACTGACTTTGTCAGTGTAGTCTCAGATGGTAACGCCGACACAACTAGTGACCGCTTTGCAAGCCGCGATGACAGTTTGATAATCCTTCTGTTGTTGTTCCCGAAGCGCAGCGGTCTCAGGCAGTGTCATGCGAATGTCTAGTTCGGTAATGGCAGCCTCTACACCAAGGGCCGCAAATTGTTCCAAATTAGTTTGAGTAGTAGTGGGGACTTCGTCAATGATCAAATGATCTTGTACACCGATGCCGTCAATGGGCACTCTAGATGATTTCAGAGATTTGACGGGATCGGTCATAGCCGTCGATTTGGCGCCAGTTCCTTCAATGTTGTAGTCATTGATCTAATACATGAATGTTAGAAAATATGTAAATTGGAAGCAAGGAGACACCATACATAAAGTTTCGCATCGGGATCCGCAACGCGGGCTGCCTGGAGGGCAACATGGACGAACTATTCTCTCATAGTGTCCTAGAACACATCAGATTGCCATGTACCATCGTCGTTGAAGTGTTCCTGAAGGATCTTCAGTATAGTCATGCACATGGACAAACTTGATGCTCACCATTGATTACATCCCAGCTATCTTCGAGAAACTAAGGTTAGTAAAATCATGGATTAGATGAGAAGGGGCAATTACATCTGAAGATGAAAGTTCAGGCAAAGTTTCACTTGGTATAGGAAACCCTCACATTTGTCCTTTATAGTGACTGACGAGAGTCCCACAGTGATTAGCGACAATGCTTGTGATTTTCAACACCTCCAGAAGTGACCCAGCTGGGCAGCTGATTGTGCCATACACAAGTGTGTCCTGGAAATGTAAATGTGGTGTATTTCAGCCATATATAGATAATACTCACCTCGGACAATTTGACCGTTCTTTTGGGCTAATGTGACAATAGTGTCACCATTGGTGAAATTGAACGTGCCCCAAGAAGGCTCTGTAGCATCCTATAGAGAATCAGCGGCTCCCAAAAATAAGTAATCCTTGGTTCGTAAGGCTTGAGACACTGGAGTTGTTGGATTATAAAGGTGTGGAGGTGTTAAGCAAAGAAGAGTTGAAGACCCTATTCAGGGAATGTGATGTTGACGTTGCAGAGTTCCCTACAGAACCTCTGGAGGGGGAATGGATTTAATCCAAGTCGGGGAGGAAGGAGGATCGTCACCAGGGTTACCCGGGGCTCCGGGCATGTAGTCATTCGGAGAAGAAAATAAATTAGTGTGCTAACGCAATGAATCTTGTTACTTCAATCACTGCTTGGTGAGTCTGGGTGGCAGTAGGATGGTGGTGGTACTTGGAGCAAGAAGCGCCGATCGTCACGGCTTACGCACTATGTTCTTTCTTAGAACAAAAGATAAGATTAGTTGTGTGACTATCACCTGGAGATAATTCATAAACGGGGAATCGAAGTCTCCATCCGATTTCGAATGGAACATCGATGAGAGGTGGCAATAAGTATTACACCATCTCCGATCCGATTATTGAATAACTAACCCAGCGCATACACTAGTAAGATCTGTATCAATGGCATTATCCTTGGGTTTATCAAGGGCAAGAGCTCATGGTTGTTTTTAGGAGAAAAGACAAAGTGTTGTCAACAGCAAAATTCGGAATGTGGGACCTAGGTGATTCGGATACAGGGAATCGAACCCCGAGCTGCTGTGGCCAAACTTCGAGTGGAATTCGGTGAGAGGCGGCAACGTTAGCCATTACACCATATCTGATGTACTACATGCGCACTGCATTCCATTTGGAGAGACAATCCTTGTCGTTGCTACTGTCAGACTGATGGACTACTATAGGAAGAACTTGTGGGGGTTGCAATATCAAGTCTTGGGCCAGTAGCCACACATATCGATAGAATTTGCTTGCTTAATTGATGGGAGGTGGTATTGGTAAACAAACCAAGGATAAGTTCGGATGAAAGGTACAGGTGAGAGAGACAAAAGTCTCAGTCAGTTGTGCCCAGAGTGAAAGACTAAAACAGGGAGTACAGTCAATAGTGCGTTTTCATCTGCCACCAGATTAACAGAAACGGCTATTGATGGATCGGACAGGATGCCGGTATGATGCACCCTGTTTCCCAGTCATAATCGATGTAATCAGTGGTTGTTCAACACCTGATGCTGGCAGGATGATATAACATCTCCTGTCATGACAGGATAAGCCTGATATAACCACAGTTGTAATTACAGCGCTGCTTGTTACATCAATCACGTGTGATAATTGTCAACAGCATCAAATGTTGAACCGGACAAAAAGAAATCAACCAAAGAGAATTGAACCAACAACCTTAATACTAATGGACATAATTGGAAGAAAGACACAATACAACCATTGAACTAACAAGCTCAATAATAGATTCAACACATTAAGGCCTATGTACTCATGAGGCCTGCCTGTTGAGCACATGGTTAGCCTGGTTAGAGTTCAGTTAGAGTTACAGTTAGGGAGTTAGTGGTTTGGTTAGGTTCTGTTAAGGTTCTGTTAAGGTTTTGTTAACATGCTTAGGGTTCCAGGGATATTTTGAAGGGGAGCTTGCTCCCCTTATCACAACAAGTTTGCATTGTAACTAAGGCTCTGTGGTCAACTGGTTATGGTTGTATCAATTGTTGTTTTTGGGATAGTGGTCACAGGTTTGATTCTCCCAATTGGCAAAATATTTGACTGAAAATTGGTGATGCTGTAGTTACAATGCTAGTTATATTATGACTATGCTGTAAGTACAGGCTGTTGTTATAATAAATGGATGGTATAGCCTGTGTTCAACTGAATCTGTTGTGATCAACACGTTATGGATCCCAAAATCACCGTGATCCAATACCATGCAATAAAACGAGGACTCTTCATCGTCAGCAGGCAATATGTGAGGAACAAGGCACAATAGAGATTCTTTGGCTTTGGTGGCAATGGGACCATTATCGTCCTCCCACCCGATCATGTCACTTACATTCCCAATAGTTGCTTCGATCTTAGATATGAGTATGGCTAACCAGAACTCTCGTGTAGGAGCAATGGGGGCTGGGAGAGACTTGGCTTGTGTTCAAAGAGGTGGTCAAGGAACCATTCAGCGGCAAAGTCCAATGGGGAGTTGAACTCGAATAGCAAAGCGCAGATATTGGCTGCTTTCTAACACCAAGAGAATCAGCGCAGCAATGAAATGAATTGCTGATACACATGCAATCATCCTGGCTAAGGTCAGACCCATACATTATTCTGACCCTTTGCCTTCTAGAACAAAAGCAGTCAACGGCCTAGGATATCCTGGGGGACTTTCTGTCTGGTGTCCACGTGCTGCACCGGGACATGATGATCAAGCACATGAGATGCCAAAATATGTGGCTCAGAACTCAAAAGCCTATATGCTACTGCCTCCATCCGTTACTTGTTTATGGAACGGAAAACCACAGAAACTGGGCATGTTGACATCATCACAAGCCAACCGTGCCACACTGTCGGGTAGTTATTGATATAGAGGATAAGGCAGATCCAGAGCTCATGAATTTGACGAGTTGGTTCCCTAATTCCAAACTGAAGTTGGCAGTAATTCTAAGTCTCGTAAGGGAGGGAAACACAGGTGATGGAAGGGCCGAAGGGATACTCTGAGGAGACGTGGGAGAAAAATCAAAGCTTCTCAAGGTAGGGCGCTGAGCAATCAGGCTTATTTTGTCATGACAGGGGATGTTATATAAAGATCTCTGAATGGTCAAATACTTTCCAGACGAGTGGCCTTCCATGCCAGATGGAAGCGACTTTGAAGGTGAGCACTTGCTTACACTGGTTCGCAATGGCCAGAGTCCATTTCAAGGAGTATGGAGCGTGAACTTGTTAATCCGAGAGATTGAAGACAACCTCGGTGCTACTGTAGTTGACATTCCCGTCGTTTCTTGAAGCTCCAATTACTATGTAAGTGCCATTCTACTGATCAGTTCAATGAGTTGAAACTCGCAATGGTTCAGGGCTTTCAGATCAAGCTGTCAAATTTGATGAGACATTTCCAGATACTAGGGTCGACATCTCCAAGTGGTCAGAGCTTCTTGTTGCCATGAAAGAAACTTGCTGTACAAGGTCTCTAGAACACCTTTATATCAGCAATTATTATAAACTCAAACTTGGTACAGAAGCGCCAGTTGCATCGCCAGGGCTGCAGATTCATAGTGATCAGTTGAAGTGCTTGTTTCCGTTTGCCAATCTGACAGAGCTTGGCCTGTCAATCTATCATGGCTTTGATTTCAACAATGACCTTATTCAAGAAATGGCTATTGCATGGCCCAAGCTTCAGATCTCCCGTCTTGCATCAGCATGCAAGCCTCCATCTGAACTCATGCCACCACTCACCTTATCAAGTCTCATACTCTTTGCACAATATTCTTGCTGCTTATCACTCCTGGCTATCACAATCCACACATGCATGGTCCTTAATACGACAAATGCAGTCAAAATTTCCAACCATACTTTACACACTTTGGACATTGGATTGTCGCTCATCATGTCTGTTGTTGTTAAACAAGTAGCAGCCTTTTTGTTGGACTTCTTCCTGAACTTAACAAAGATACTCAATCACTGCAGGAATTTGAATGTATCCCATGTACAATTTGGTGACAGGGTTTCCTAGGCTTTGGGGTAAGCTTTGTAGTTTGCTACATGGGCTAGAACATGAATTAGGTTATGCTTTGCAAATACTTTCCAATGAGGCACTAAAACGTCAGTAATTACAACAAAAGACTGAAAATCAAGAAGTTGTGCTGGTCTTCATATCTCGGGTACTTAGAGCCTTTAATTGTCAAAATTCTTCCCACACCTTGGAAAATGTTTTTGTGAGGATCTAGACCATGCACCAGGCTCTATCCAAACTTTCATATGGTGGGTGTTCATTGTGTTGATGAGCCTGCGACAAGACCACCATGCCAGGTTTCTTGTGATTGTTCATGTTGGACCACTCCCAGTAACAAATGACAGATATATGCCATTGAAGAAATGTGCTGTAAATAATTGTATTATGGTGGGGATGTTGTAGATGTCTGTAGATCAATAGTATCGAACTCTGCTTTCACACTCTACTGCTGGCCAAAAGGTTTTCAGCTGTAGCATCTCCATTATAAACTACACATCTGATCTCCTCCACAGCGCAGATGACTTGGCTTAAGCTCAGATGGATATTCAAGGTGACTCATGTAGTCATATGTATGCCTCATCGATGTTTAATAACTTCACCTCTGAAATATTCAACATCAATAATGAGATGGTGTCAAAACATTGATTCAAGTTCAATGTCGGAAATTGGATTGAACTTTGGCATGAACGACAAATTCATGACATTTGTGCTATTTTCCATGAGTAGTAAGTAATCTGAATAAGAATGAATAAAAGTTTATTCACTCATTCCACCTGAAGGCAATGTATCCCATGCTCATTGCACTTTTCTGAGTTCATGGGCCAAGTCAGATATTAGATGAGACATGGGTGGCCGATGTCACAGGTGAATTTGGTGGCTTAACACAACTTGTCGAAGACTGTTATGAGGAGACTCATCATTATGGTAGTGGTGTTTCCCTGGCGCTCACTTATGCCTAGACTGATTTCCTTCCTTGGATCCAGAGTGTTACATTTCCGATATGACAAGCTCCCAATTGCTACTATATAGTACTTTGCAGCCACATGCACAATTGCTCAATAATGTTTACTTTTTTTGATTAGGAAGCCCTCAGTTCTACTGAGGGTGTGTTACTTATTTTATGTTCTTGATACTCTTACTTATCAGATGTGATTCTTACTTAGTTCTACAGGTTAATATGAGTTCTATTTACCAAACTGAGGATCATGATCCTTACTTAGTTCTACAAAGACTCACACTTCAATAGGGGCAATTCAAATTGAACTCTATTTTTGCCTCTGTGTTCCATGTAAAACTCATTTGAGCAACATACAGATACAGGGATCTGCAACTTCAAGCCTGTCACATGTCACTGAAGTAGGAGATGTGGGCTACTGTAGTGTTCAACAAGAGACCAAATTTCATCAAACACAAGTCTCTTCTGTATGATGGAGACACTCTAGACATTTAAGATGGCATCATTAAATTACAAGGCTGGAGAGGTTTTTTGGTAATAAAGTTAAATGACTTCTGAATACCTAAAGCATCTACAACATAAGTCCAGAATAAGCCACACATTGTTTACAAGAAGCATCCCAAGTTCAAATAAAGTTGCAGTTACTTGGTTTGCTTATGCTCTTCCAGGTCAGTCAGTCTGATACTTCTGCTCCTAGAGCAATCAGAACATGCTCTTTTATGATATTGACTGAATACAAGAAGGCTGTTTACTATCTGTTCTGCAAACTGACAACCCTTGAGTACCATCCATTTCTCTGGCCTATGTCACTTTGGACTGCAGCTGTGCTCTTAGCAATGACAAAGCAATCCTATAGAGAAGATATGGCTTCTCCCTCTTTGCCACAATGCTATGCTGCACCTTCCTCTAAAGTCTCCTTAGAGCCACATCCATCTCTATGACCTAACCTAGACCCTTCATCACAAGAAACAAATGCAAAACTGAATTTTGTGGTCATGAAGTTTGGTGGAACTTGCATTACCAAAGACCTATCAAAGATTGTTGAGACCATCATACTGTCAGTCCTTTTCTCTAATGCACTGAGGGTCTCTCATACTCATGTACAGAGTGCAGTATATCTATCTGCAACACACATGTACTACTCTTGGTATGCTCAGTGCAGTCTTTTACTTTGAAAAGAGAAGGTACAAGGCTGCTGTGCATCCTCCATCTTTTAATGCCAACATCTTGCAAAAGTCCCAAATTGCACTGCCCTGAATACTCCCTCACCAACACCTCAGTCTGACTTGCCTGTTATATCTTTCATTTAAGAGCTGAATCAGTCTTTTCCTTGGACAATTGTTAACACAATATTTGAACACCACTGTATTGGCACAAGGCACATTCTCTGCATGGCATGCCATTATGACTCTGAGAATATTCTCACTCAGCTGGAGAAAGACTTGTGAGATGATTGTAATCATGCCTCAGGATATCAACAGCAGTGCAGGTACAGCCTATTGAGTAGCCTCACACTGTCATACAAAATTATCTAATTGTTTCAAGATACTCAGATCTCAAATCAAATATGAGACAGAATCTTTTGTGTAGGAGAGCTTATGGCATGTTGTACTGTTGTCTCCACCTACAGTTGTGTGTATGTACCCACTCTATATATCATATTGATGAGTATGTAATAACCCTACAGAATATCCCAGCCCAGTTGACCTTACTGATGTGGACATCCTCAGCACTCTGCCAGTGGTGCCTGACTGAGCATTCTTTGACTCTCTTTATGGATGAAAACAAATCACAAGCTGACATTGGTGTTCTCTTCTGCCTCATGTGAAGCAAGTCCTGTACTTGTTGCTACAGGTTTGTACACTCTTGTCTATTTCCCCTGAGGATTCATATTATCTTGCTCCAAGATTTTTTAGCCAAGTTCTCAGTTCTCTCCTCAATCTGGAACAGGGTACACTGATCTGTGTGCTACACTCTGTGCAAGAGCCATTGGAGTGCATGAGCTCCAGATATGGAAGGAAGTATGTTTGCTTTCTTTGTCTATAGAAGTAATTCATCTCACTTCTTCCTCTGAATCCTTCAGGTTAATGGGATAATTAGTGCAGACCCAAGAAATTTTATGAATGCTTGCCTTCTACCTGAAATTATATCTGCTGTAAGCTTTTGTTGACCTTTGTGTGACTTCTGTTTTTGATGTTTGTACTTCTGTAACCAGTGAAAGTCTTGATGGCTCTGAAGTTACCCATAACTGCACAATAGACCAGGCCATTTGTGCCAAGATACCTGTCATAGCCAGAAATGTAGTTAATCCCACTGGTGCTAGTACTAGTTTTGAGACTACCTAGTTGGGGCTCTGAGCAATCAGCAAAGCTGTACAGATTTTCATCTGTTCAGGCTTGTACATTCACAAGAGCTTCTTTAATCATAAGTCAATAAATGAGTTATCTACAACTTATCTTCAATCAGAAGGAAGAACCTTTTATGTTCATTGAGATATTGAAGGCACTTACAGGAGCTTGTATTGATATTGTGAAGGCTTTGCATTGGTGCCAGGACAAAGGCATTGAGTTTGTGATATTGACTTCCACCACTTTAGAGGCAGCAAATTGGTCCATGATGCCTTGCTGAACTACCAACAATTGAAGCTTGCAAAATTTCACTATGTTATACATGTAAATCTGATTTTAAAAGAAGAGCTAGCACATACATCCCAGAAAGTGTGTCCAATGAGATTAGGTCTACCCATCCACCATCATCTTTGACAAGAGTGGTGAAGCTAGAAAATTTTGTTGATACTTCCCAATCAAAGTGTCCACTATCTATGATAACACCATTGATGACTGTACCATGACCATTTATCCATATCAAGACTTCAACTGACTTAATAAATCTTGGTTGCCAATTCCACAGCAATATTTGCAACAAGGTCTAGAGGCCAAGCAATAGTGCTACAAAGGAGATGAGAGCTTTAATAAAGATATCATCTTCAGTCTTCATAGGAATCTATAGTTCCCAAACTAAAATGTTGAGCATCACAAAAGACATGTCTTCATGCTTCTATAATCTTCCAAACAATCAACATGCCACCATGAAATGTAAAAAGGAAGATGCACAGTGCTTTTGTTGGGATGAACATCCCATCCCATAAGCCTATGACCATGATTGAAAAACCTGCTACCTCAACACATTTGATGTCACAATCTGTAATCCCAAGTTCTGGCTGTCTATCTTCTGAATGGATAGTGATGGAACAAGCTAGAAAAGTTACACTTATAGCCCCATATAAATACAACATGACAAATTGAATATACAAGTAAAGGTGTACCAATGTAATTTTCAAAATGACTATGGGAGGCTCCAAGCCAGACATAGTATGACATGCTGAGCTGTTTGTATTGTACAGCTGCTGTAAGATCACTTGCTCTAGCCCAGAACAACCTCAAGGGAAGCTAGCATATGTTATGCATCACAAAGGCTGAACAACAATGAAACTGTAAGAGTACTTATTAACAGAAAAAATTTCCTGTAATTTCAATTGGAAAAGAGTTGTACTCATGTCATGTATAGGATCTTTCACAGATTGTGCAGCAACAACTCAATTCTTTCTGGTGGTGACCTTTGGCTTGTTGTCATGAAGTAGTAACAATGATGCCAAAATAAGTACAAGTGCTTTACATTGACAATAGCCACCTAAACCACACACCTGGTTTCACTCTTGCCACTATCCCATATGCTCCTCATTGGATACCTACAATGGCAATCACCTCCCCTGCATGTCCAGACCCAATTCCTCTAACCACATCTAGCCTCACATCCCCTTCAACCCACTTCACCATCACTAGATCTAGGACTGCTGATGCAGTGGTTTATGCCTGAAACAAGGAAGAGGTGGTAGAATTTGCCCATGAATAATGTGGAAAGGGCAAGGGTATGGGATATAAGGTTATATGTGCATTTGGAGCTACTAGATGAAATTAACTGGGAAAGATACACACTTCTCACAACCTCTACCTGCTTCTTTGTTAAGTACCCTTCCTCATCCTGTCCTCATAAATGAGCACCTTGGGGCAGTCTGGCAACACTGGTGGCAGGTGGGAAAAACTTTGTACAAGACAAGACATACAGGCAGTGATGACAAGAGGCTGTATCAAGTTGCTAATAACATAGCAAGTGAATCATTGCAGTGTACATACCAAAAATGATTTTTTATAGATGGGAGGACAAAGTCCATACAATGATATTTACAATGAAATGGCTAGTGGATGCAAGAAAACACTGCTGCAGGCATGTGTAAGGCTGTTAGTAGGAATCAAAGGTAGAGGGGTAATCCTATGTATCTTGAGAGAAGTGAATGATAGTGGTCACCCAAGCTACAAACACAATATTTGCAGGCTTGTATGATGATGTGGTGTGTTATAGACATGCCCCATATGAAGAGACTATGTTTGAGAGGGCTTTTGACACTAATAAAGTTGTTTTAGATCAAATTGAGGGCAAGAAAGTGGGTGTATAGCCTGCAATGATATATCATAGTACTGGGCTGTTGGAGCAGAGAAGATGCTGCTGACAACTGCATAGGATATGTATAATGTGAGTAAAGATAATAATCTAATAGATTTGAGCTCACATTCTGGGTTTTTCAGTGCTTGGGTCTTCTAACACCTCTCAACATGTCCAACCCACACTAAGTCCATTCAGTGCATGCTGGTCCTGTCCTGGTGTTGTGAAGAGCAAATGTTGGGAAGAAGGAATAAGGAAGCATCCCTTTATCCATGAGAAAGGTTGTTATTAAGTGCAGAATGCACCCAAAACAAGGCATGGAGGGGGGGATGATGACAAGAGATTAATAAGAGCAGTGTAAATAAAGAAATTCAATAAAATAAGTCATTGTTGGACATGGTAGATGGGTAAAAGGGTAAGAGTAAGGGTAAGTGGCTGTGGTGGCAGAGCCAAAAAATCTGCCCAAGGCTCAGCAGCAGCAATGGAACCAAAAGAGCTGAGGCACTTGGGTGATGTTGACACAGAACTGATAAACCCATGTATTGGTTAAGTAGCAAGTGACTGCATACATTGTACATACTGTAGTTTCATTTTTTTGGCCAGCTTTACAAGTCCCACAAAATTGAAGTTTGTGAGGTAACAGCACCAACTGTGATGGAAGCCTGCCAGAGATGGCAAGGATCATGGCACACTTAGAGTTTTTATGGTCAGAACTGGTGTAAGTCCTGGTATTTGTAAAAACTAATTAACTACTAGACAGCTCTAGATATATATATGTGTATTTAAGTGGTTGTCAGGTTAGATGATATGTAGGCAAAATATATGATTTGATTGGTGTAATTAAGATCCTTTTCTTCCCATACAGCCTGAAGCTAACTTTAATTGGATTGTAGACTCAGGACCCACTTGCCACATGACCTCACATTTAAATTGGGTCTAAGATGATGCTTCCTATCACACTCCAGTCAGTTAGCTGATAATAGTATTATTTATCAGTTGGGATTGGAACAGTTGTATTTTATCCAGTTGTAAATAGAAAGAAAATCTGGTTTTTAGAGTTTCACAGAGTCTTGCATGTTCCATGACTTTAAATGATCTCTTGTTCTGTATATTTATTTGACTAGAAACAAAGGCTACAACATTCATATGACAAACAAGCCATGCATTTCTGGTTGAATGGAAAAGAGTTATTCTGTGCTACAATCAACTCCAATAATTCTGCTCATTTGGATGGTTGTACTGCACCAATTTTGGAGTCTGCTCATCTCACCAGTGCATTACCACTTGATCTGACACTTTGGCATTGCAGATTTGCTCATCATAACTATGCTGATGTCAAAAAGATGATCAATAATGAGTTAGTAGTCAATTTGGACTTGAATTCTGCTGCAAAGCCTGATCTCATTTGTGAACCTTATTTGGCTAGCAAAATGTGCTCTAATCCTTTTCCTTTTTCCAGTAGTTTTGCATCTAAACCTTTAGAATTGATCCACAGCAATGTACATGGCCCTCTTTCAGTCACTATAATGGGGGGCTATCATTATTGGATCACATTCATTAATAATTGCACAAGCTTTAAAGCTGCTATGGCTCTGAAGAAGAAAAGTGGAGCAAGTCCAAGCTGAATTAGATCTGGAGTCTGATCTTGTATCTGATCCAGAACAATTTGACCCTGGTTTTGAGGATGTTCAATTTGCTAGAATGGCTACTTCTTTAGATTCCAGGATATTCAAGCCAGCTATGAAGTCTGTAGATGCTGAAAAGTGGTATCAAGCTGCAGTTAATGAGTATATCTCATTTATGGCTAATGGGACTTGGGAAGAGTGTGACTTGCCTGAAGGCAAGAAAGCAATTGGCTGTGGATGGGTATGTTGCATTAAGCACAATGCAGATGGCTCAATTGAGTGCTTTAAAGCTAGACTTGTTGCAAAAGGTTATGCACAATGTCCTGGCATTGACTATAATGAAGTTTTTGCACTAACATTTTGACCTGCATCTTTGCACCTCATCCTTGTTATTGCTGGCATAGAGGACATGGAATTGCACTCTGTGGATGTCACTTCTGCTTTTCCCAATGGAGATCTGGAAGAAGATATCTATATGCTTCAACCAGGGGGGTTTCAGAATAGGAAGAAGGCACTCAGGCTCAAGAAGTCACTTTATAGTTCAACGCAAGCAGGCAGGCAGTGGAACAAGAAACTTCATGGAGCATTATCATCAATGGGCTCCAAAGAACTTGAATCTGACTACTCTATCTATTTTTATGTCAGAGGAGAAGTCAAGATCATTGTGCTCATCTATATTGATGTCATTACACTTGCTTCAAAATCTACTGCTGCACTTGACTCTGCTGTTAGTGTTAGTGTTATCTAGAGGATAGTAGGATCCTGGTAGACTTTTAAAGTTGACTAGGAGAAGTAGGGAGCAGGGCAGGGCAGGAAGCAGACTAGAAAGTAGGGCAGGGTAGGGAGCTAACTAGGAGGCAGGGCAGATAGGGCTTGAAAGATGACTAGAAGTGTAGGAAATAAAGTAGGGAGCTAGAAAGTAGAGTAGGGAGCGAAGAGTAGTAAGTAGAGTAGGGAGCAGGGCAGGTAGGGCTTAAAAGATGACTAGGAAGGTTAGAAGTAGAGTAGGGAGATAAGAAGTAGAGTAAGGAGCTAGGAATTAGAGTAGGGAGCTAGGAAATAGAGTAGGGAGCTAGAGAGTAGAGTAAGTAGCAGGGCAGAGTAGGGAGCAGAGTAAGAAACAGGGAAAGTAGAGCTTAAAAAAAAGATGATTAGGAAGGTAGGGAGTAGAGTAGTAGAGTAGGGAGCTAAGGAGTAGAGTAGGGAACAGGACAGATAGAATTTGAAAGTTGACTGGGAGAGTAGGGAGTAGAGCAGAGTAGAGCAGGAAGTAGAGTAGGGTCAGCCAGTTAACCTATTCTTCCAAGAACAATTGCTGGTAGCTATTCATCCAGTTATCATGTTTTTCCTGGAAGAACAACTGCTAGCAGCCATTCATCCAGCCAATCTGTCCTTCTAGGAAGAACAATTGCTGGCAGCCATTCATCTAGTCAACCTGTCCTTCTAGGAAGAACAATTGCTAGCAGCCATTCATCCAGTCAACCTGTTCTTCCAGGTAGAACAATTTTGCTGAGAGGGATCCAGCCAGTCAACTTGTTCTTCCTAGAAGAACAATTGCTAGCAGCCATTCATCCAGTCAACTTGTTCTTCCCAGAAGAACAACTGCTAGCAAGCATCCAGGCAGTCAACCTGTTCTTCCAGGAAGAAAAATTTTTGCTAGCAACCATCCAGCCAGTCAATCAGTCAACCTGTTCTTCCTGGAAAAACAACAGCTGGCAAGCATCCAGCCAGTCAACCTATTTTTTCAGGAAGAACAATTTTTCTAGCAACTATTCAGCCAGTCAACCTGTTCTTCCAGGAAGAACAACTGCTGGCAAACACCTAGCCAGTCAGCCTATCCTTCCAGGAGGAACAATTTTACTGAGAGGGATCCAGCCAGTCAACCTTCCTAAAAGAACAATTGCTGGCAGCTCTTGAGCCAGCCAATCTGTTCTTCCTGGAAGAACAATTTTGCTGGCAACCATCCACCCAATCAACCTGTTCTTCCTAGAAGAACAACTGCTGGCAGACATCTAGCCAGTCAGGCTATCCTTCTAGGAAGAACAATTTTGCTGAGAGGGATCCAGCTAGTCAACTTTTTCTTCCTAGAAGAACAGCTTCTGGCAGTCATCTAGGCAGTCAACCTGTTCTTCCAGGAAGAGCAACTGAGATACAAGCAAGTGTTTTGCTATGCCACTCAATGTGTTCTTACAGAAAGAACAACTGCTGCTCCTCCACTCATGAAAGTTTAAAATTGTCAAAGTACTGTCCTTCATAGTTACATATGTGGTGGCATGCTGATCCAGGTTGTCATGATCATTGGAGAGATCCAGTGTTGAGGCAAGCAGTAGCTTTGATGGCTTTGACTTCATGATCTCAAAATTGGATTTTTACATGGTAGAAAATCATTGTAATTGCAAGTGCTACAATACTAACTATGATAACTAGGCTGATGATGCCAAAAATGCAAAGAACCTAGAAAAGTTACATATTATTTGGCTGTAACTGAAGATAATACAAAAAATTGAAGGAGAGCAGTCTTAAAACCATTGATTGTGCATGGGAGTGGATGACAATAGAAATTGAATGTGTGCATTGGACACACATTGAGCAGTAGATCCATGAGAGGGTGCCTGAGAGGGTGCCCAAGTAACACTAGTGCCTTAGGTGGTGATAGAAGTCACAGGGCTTCAAGATGTGGTCTTAAACAACAAGTAGTCAAGGTTGTTGAGGTGGTAGTGAGTATTGGGCTGCCAGTAGTGAGACTCAATATTGTGTTGATAATCAAGGTTGATGTAGCAGTTATTAATCAATTCTGTTGGCATTGTTGATGACAAAGAAGTAATAATAACATGAGCTGGTTGTGTCTATGGTCAAGATCAAGGTTGAGGTCACAAGCATTGCCAAAGTTGACAGTGAGCTTGAGAAAGAAGTAGACCCAGATCATTCTTTAGCTCAGTCAAAAACATATTGAATATGCAATATAGATCCTAGTAAGCTAGAAAATATTAGGACAAGTTGGATGCAAAATGCCATGACTCACAAATAGTTGCAGACATTTTTTGGTGAGGATTTGGAGGTTTGTGTTGAGAAGATCATCCTGGGGTAGTGCCCAAACTAATTAGTTAGATGTGATGTTGATGACATTTGGCTTATCTTATCAGATTTATTTGCTGATATTGCTCTTGTTCATTTCTTATCATCATCCCCCCCTGCATGCCTTGTTGCACTGCATTCTGCACCCAACAATGGCCTTTCTTATTGAGGAAGGGATACCTTCTTATCCTTTCTACTCTATGTTTGCTCTCCACAACACTAGGACATAATTAGCATGTGCCAGAGAAACTTAGTGTGGTTGGACATGTTGAGTGGCATTGGAAGACCCAAGCAGCAAGAAATTCAGAGGAATGTGAGCTAAAATGTATTCAAGTATAATAACATTTAAAGGTCTCCTACAACTCTTGGCACCATCCTACTCTCTCTATGACTATGCTACTATAACATTATGGCCCTGACCTTCCACTTCTATGCTCTTGTGACAACTCACCATGCTACAAAAACTCAACCACTTATTGCTTCTTGACATGAAGCATGTTTTCAACCCACTACATCAACACCTAAACTTATGAATGTTGAGTCTGTCAGCTTAAGAAGTCTGTTACTACATACTTCTGCTGAGGTTTGTAGGCATAGCCTACTGCCTCAGATTATTACTAACAACCTTTTGCCTACTTCTAGATGTATCTCTCTTAATCATGCCTGTCACCACATTTCCAATATCTCCACACTATCTTTGACTTAGCTGATTTGCATCATCACCTGCAAAAAATAAAATTTTGGTACATACAGTGTACCAGCTCAACTCACAGCTTCTTACAGTCACTTGTTACTGCTTTTTCTGTATCTCATCCTGAATAAAAATTTTTTGATCTGCCCTGCTGCTGCACTCTCAACATCTCCCAACCATCTGCAAGGCCAATGATTATTCCACCAACCCATCCTCAACCCTCCCCTCATTCTACTCCAATGTGGGGAGTGTTAATGTCATCATTGCAGCATCAGCACAACTTATCATTGTATCCCTTACTCTCTCTTCCTTGCTATTGATTCAACTCACATCACACATCAAGCAATGCCAAACCATCCCCAACATTCTCATTTGATATAGAGAGACCTTTCAGCATGCCATGTCAGTACCTAAGCCCATGAGCATTGAGTTTGTGGGCTTTGGTGTCCATCATTGTTTACTTCTACCAAGGTAGGTATAACTAGTCTACTACCTCAAATCATTACAGATTTAGCTTTTGATACTTTTAGTCTTCTTAAACTTGCAATTTTCAGCTGCTACATTGCTGCTGTTACCTCACAACTTTGATTTTGTATTGTGCCATCACCAAAAAGTAACTACAGTATGTACACAATCTGAACTCACTTGTTATATTGCTAATAGATTTGTTCAGTTCCATGCCAATGTCTCCTAGGTGCCCCAACTCTAACAAAAGTTTTTTGGCTGCATTGTCACTGCCAATGCACTACTGCCCTCCCATTTCCTAAGAATTGTGTATGACCAATGCCAGCCTCTTTAATGCAATAACAACCCATCCCCTCATTTTCTTTAATGTAAGGAGGGTTTTTTCCACATCATTGTCATGCACAGCCACCAGCACCCCAAGCATCCCTACCTCCACTCTCATTTCAATTTGAGCTTAGAAACTCCCATGCTTGTTTGATCCTCATGTAAATGACCAAGTTATCACTCCCAGAACTTTAATTTTCCATTTACTTTACCACTACAAATTTATTTTGGTACATATGTACCACTTACTTGCCACACTAGTAAAACCTCTCAATAGTACATGTTTACTGTTTATGTGTTTACTCTTGAGTTTTTTGGCACTGCTGCCACTGTTGTCATCACTACTTGCCATTCTTGCATCTATACAGAATACAAATGCCATTGCAATTGTTATGCCAGCCCCTTATTGATTAAGCACTAGCATTGCAAGCCCTATTGGCAAAAGCCCAAGTCCTACTTTTGGCAACTTTACATCTAAAAGGAACAACCATCTGCTGAGTATTCCTCACATGCAGCCTCCAGCCTCACTGCTGATCATCAAGAAGACATCTCCTTCTGTCAACTCCTCCACAACTAAACAACATGCCTCTCACACTACACCACCTACATTCTAAGCACATCAAACAAGCATTTCTCATTGAAATCATATGCTACTAATTCCTACAGTTACCTTTTTGTCTCTCACAACAGCCCTGTCTGTGTTTGTGCTGCCACCATATATAAGTAGCATAATGTATTCTCTGACTGCTAGTGCCCTCACCAGCCTGCATAGCTTCCCCATTGTCCATGTCTACTGGTTTTCATTTGAATTATCCAAATGCTTGTGTGGTCCTACTGCTTTCTTGTTGCCTAATAACTCCATTACCCTCAACAATGTAAGTGGTATGTAGGAACACAACAGGTTTAACCACAGGCTTGAGGAGAGACTTAACATCATCTATCATATGTGTGTAATTGAGTTTCTATGCCTTTTATAATTTCTGCCTCAGCTTATATGATAGAATTTTGGTACACTCTTCAAGTCCTGAATGGTTCTCCCCTTCTTGTCACTCATTTCTTCATCCTGGCATTCTGATTCTTGTTATTATCACACAGCTACCCATTCTCTATACTAATATTTCCAGATAATAGACCCTGTTGTTCCTTGACCCAAGTCAGTTCTCTAGTGAAAGCATGTGCACACATGGTTTGGACTGAGTTCAGACAATAAAAATTCAGGCAATTGAAGTTCAGAGTTGGGCTTTTTTATCTTATCAAATATGTTTGTTGACTATGAACTTCTTTAGTTGTCTCCCCCACCTCCCATTGGATGTGTTCAGTACTCAACAAGCTTCTCTGTTGTTGAGGAAATGCCTTATAACTATTTGTAACCATTGCTTATTTCTCATGCCACCAGGATTTGATCTACTCATTGTTGTATGCAGATGTATTTGAACACAATAATAAGCCAGCTAACAGATGTTTGTTTGCAGGATTGGTATTGCTTTGCAGTATCAAACAATAACATACAACTTTGAGAACTTTAGCTTGAACACAATAATGCTTGGTGCTAGCATCAACTCTGGAGACATGGCAACATTCAACAGAAATCTCTCAACATTCAAAGCTCAGGGCAATAAGTTCTTCACATATTATGGCTGTGGAGACCAGATTTGCTTGCTTGTCCACCATACATTCAATCCCACTAACACTTTCCCAGTTAATCCAATCTAGCAGCTACAAACTCACATATGATCTTATATCCTATACTCTTGCCTTCTCCACATTCTCCATGGACACATTCTACCACCTCTTGTTCCAGGCATGAACTACTGCATTAGTAGTCCTGCATTCATTCTCTTTGGCCAGATGGGCACTATATCAAATGTGCTCAACAACTCTGACAGCAACATGTTGCTGGCAATAGTGAAGTGGGTCAAAGGAGATGTGGGGCCAGATGTGGTTTGCGAAATTGGGTTTGGAAGTGCAGGAGAAGTGATTATGAGGAGCCATTGTAGGTATCCAATGAGGAGCATGTGCAATGAGGGCAAAAGTGAATCTAGGTGCATGTTTTAGGTGGCTATTGTTGATGTAAAATGCTTGTACTTATTTCAGCATGATTGTTGCTAATTATTAAAATGGTTCAATAGTTTAGTGTGCAATTCAGCCAAAAGTCTCCATCATGACAGCAAACTTGCAAGCTCAAACAAACCACTCACTACACACACATTTTTTCCTTTTAATTGTTTCTATTCTATTTCATGACAACAAGCCAGAGGTCACCACTAGGAAGGATAGAGTTGTTGCTGCACAATTCATGAAAGATCCTGTACATGACATGAATATGACTCTTTTTTAATTGAGACTACAGGGAATTTTTTTTATTCATGAGTACTTTTACAGTTCATTGTTGCTTTGCCTTTGTATTTTCATCAATACATAATGTATGCTAGAAGCTTGCTCCATGGCTACTCATTCAGAAGATAAACAGTCTAAACTTGGGATCATAGATCATGATATCAAATGTATTGAAGTAGTAGGTTTTTGTTATGATCTTAGTCATGGATTATGAAGCCATGTATGGGATGGACTGTTCATCCCAAAAGCACTGTGCATTTTCCTTTTCACACTTCATAGTGGCATGTTAATTGTTGAGGATTATAGAAGCACAAAGACCATCTGATGTGATGCTTGACATTTTAGTTCAGGAAAACAAGGTTTCTATAAAGACTGAAGACAATGCCTTTATTTAAAGCTCTTATCTTCTGCAATCCAAGCCAGTTTTGGAAAGCCACTATCTTATTAAAAAGAGACCAGGTGGTTGATTATTCCATAGCCTGCATGATAAACCCTTCCTCTTTGCATTGTGGCCAGCAGGATGAATGGGCTTGACATTGGCAAGTGAGCAATCTGGGTATTTTACAATGCCACACTGATCTGATCCTTTTGATTTAGACTCACTATATCCTGTGATTTGTATATTGTAGGTGATAAGGCAGATATAGTGCTCATGTGATTTGTCCATGACACTATTATATCCTTATAAACATGCTCTAATCTTCTCTAAACCAGAATTGTCATCTCTGTCCACATCTTTGATGATCAGATCTCAAGATCATAAACCTCATCTATAAAATCTGCACTATCAGATATACAGGAAAAAAGTGGGTATGTAGCTGCTCTCTTCTACAGCTGTTTGTGATCTCTGACTTGGTGTTAGATATGATCATCAATGCCCTTCTGGAAGCTAAACCACATGTAAATATTGCTAATTGTATTGATTATCTGCCAAAGCATCTCTACTTATGGATGACATAATGGGCCCTATCAAAGAGTTTACATCCCATGAGTCAAGCCCAAACAAGGCCACAAAGGCTTCTTTTAACTCAAATAAATTCATCAATTTTCACAGGAGCTAGCTAAATCTTGTGCCATCTTCCACCATATCCAGATGCATGATTTATGCAACATAGTTAATTACATACATTTTCCAGAATAATATCACTTCTGAGGAGAATGCTGAAGCTGCAAAGGAGCATCTATCAAGAAGCTTGTGCCAATGTGTCCACACCTATGTTCCTCCTTGGCAGTGCAGGACCCAACTGTGACTGACTCATCCTTGCACAACTCATGATCACAAGTCTATAAAACATTGAGTCTGACTTTACCTTACTCCCCCCAATCCCATAAACATTCTACTAGCATTTTAAAATGTTATCCTCCTTCAATGCTGAAGGAGCCTTTCTAACACTGTTTTCTGATGTGTGTTAGTTGCTCTATGCACCACATCATTATCTGAGTCCATTCATAGGCTTGTGTATCACCACTTTCTACATCTGCTATGGTACTAAGGTACATAAGGCTATTTCACTGCCTTGAATCATTACTCACAACTTTAATCATCCCTCCAGCACTATCTTCCTTGTACTTGCCAGCCACTAGCCTGCCAATGTCAACACAAGTTCTGGCCCAAGGCTCTCAACTACTTTTGTGCCAAGCCCTCTCCACAAGTCAGTGCATCCTGCCATGTTATCATAGGGAGCTCACAAATTATGAACACTACCACTACCCAGCTTGCCCAGCTTGCTAACACTTGCCAACTCCTTGCATGATTAACATTGATGAAGCAAGTGCTCTCCATTGCCAGTGTCATGTCATCAAAATTAGATGCAGTAAGTTATGTTCACTTATGCTTAACACTTCTAAATCAGTCCTACAGCTTTATCACAAGTGCAAGCCATCAGCAGTTCACAGTGGTAGTTTCAACATTTGCCAATGCATAGATTGTATGTAGTTATCTCAAATATATGCTTGTACTTCCATCCACCCTTTCTGGGAATTTGGACTTATGTGTTCATGCAGTGCACCATCATCTGACTAGTAAAGTATGTCTGTTATTATTTGTATTCTATCATCTGTGCTAATATTTTTGTATATGCAGCTGTTAACTGCATCAAACTCTTTTCATGAGCCCAGAAATGTCCCTTCTCCCTCCCTTCACTTCCTTGACCTCAGTTCAATTTGAACTTCTACATGTTCCATGCCATCACCTGAGCCTGCAAACATTAAGTGCAAGGGCTTAAGTGGCCACTATTTACTTTTCACTTCTTTCAAGGTTGGTAAGATTTTCCTACTGCCTCTTGATTCCTACTAATAGTTCCACTTATGCCTCTAGCAGTGTTTTTCTTGCACCTATCAGCTGCCATGTTATCAACATCATCCCACAGACTTTGACTCCCCCACCTGCCAACAATCATTTTTGGTACATACAGAGTACCAACTAACTTGCTGTGCTATTTGCAGCTTCATGTAGCCTCTTGCCACTATTTTCCTGCCAATGATGACTCTGTATGTCAAGCACCAACTCTCTCCTCATTGTTCTCTGATGCAAGGAGGGTTTCTAACTCAGCACATCATCTCTGCAGTTTGTGGGCTTGGTTTCATGAAATCTCCTTACTCATGATATGTGATCCATGCATATGCCACTCCTTTAAATTCACTATCAACTTTTATAGGACCTTGTTTTCTACATGTCATGTTTTACCATGCCACTTGGACATGATGAACATGCACAAGATGGACATGAGCATTTCAGGTTGTGTTGAAGAGCATTAGAAGACTCAAGCTACAGGAAACTTGCAAGGCAGATCAGATAAAATGTACAGCCCTATTCTCAGTAATGTCCTACTTGTTTTTCACAGTTGTTCCCATCCTTTTTTCAAGCCCATTATTACAACCAAGCATTGTTGCCCCTATCCTTCTTTTTCCCACTCTTGCAATGCTCCTCCACCAATGCAAAATGCTTCCCAATGTTGCTGTTTGATGTGGGGAGATCTTTCAGCCTGCAACATCATCACTCAAGCCTATAAACATTGCATTCATGGGCTTGAATGTTTATTGCTCTGTTCACTTTTGTTGTTGAAATATGTAGAATTAGCATATTGCTTCCAATCACTACTCACAACTCTTGTAATTCTTCAAGCCTCATTTTCCTTGCATTCAGAAGTTGCCATGCTGCTACTGTCACCAAGTTCATATGATTTCTTCAGCTACAAAAAAAGTAGATACAGTACATACAGTATCTGAACTTGCTACCTTCTTAGACACATACTCTAGCTTTGAGTCAATATCCCTTACATGCCCCATTCCCAACAAAAGTTTACTCACTTGCCATGTTAGTAACACCCTCTATATAGTACATAGTTCTAATTTTGTGAGTTAATTTTCTGGATCTGCCACTGTCAATTCACTCTAGCTCATCCACCTCCTACTCATCCACCACATCCAACAACAACTTTGAATATGTGCTGCCAATCCTACACTTATTATTTTCAATGCAGAGAGGGTTTTTGTGCTGCTATGTCATTATAGCAAGCCTACAAACATTATGTTTGTAGGAGATAGCCTCACTAATAGTATCTGGCCTGTCTATCTTCACTTTTCACTTCACTGATGATATTCTACAGGTCATCATTACCCTTCTACACCCTAGCCCACCCATCTCCTTGTAGACAAAACAACACCATCAACATTTCATCATGCTCTTCCTAGCACAGCTCACCCAGCTTGCCCACACTTGCCAATTTCCTGCATGGTCAAATACTTGGTAAGTCCTATCTAGACATGCTCTCTCACAAAGATTGCTAAACTATTTCTACAGCTACATTTGATGTGCCACCTGCCTGAGCAACACCTTGCACACACATGAAAGCTGTCTGTGGGAGGGCTTGGATAATTTGATCAGAGTTCATAGCTCTCCTACACATCATGAACTATTAGTTAGATTAACTCTATGTTATTCCCTGCATCTGCTCCTCTTGGGGCTTGGACTCATGAGTTTTCACAAGGCTCTATCATTCAAACAGCAAGGTATGTCTATTGTTGAACATATTTTATTACTTTTCTAATTGCATCAGAAGCTATAGGCCCTGCCCCACCCTTTTTATGAGCTCACAAGCATCATGACAAGTCCACAAGTCCTTCTCTCCACTTCCACAATCCTGGTTGTTTCTAAGTTTGTTTGTTTACATATGCTCTTATCTTTTCCCATCATCATTCTCCCTTCCATGCCTCATTTGGGCATGTTCTTGACCAGATGATGGCTTCTGTCAAAGTGGGCAAAAAGCTTACTTATCTCATTTTTGCACCATTTGCTCCCCATGGCAACAAGACACATCAAATATGTGCAGGAGTGACTTGGTGTGCTTTTGAATGTGTTGAGAGGCACCAGGAGATCTGAACTGCTAGGTATGTGGCCAGAATATATTCTATTATATCTACTAATGTTATAGCAATACTTCCACACTCACCAGCTGCCACATTGCCAATGTCTCTCTGCAAACATTGAGTTCATCTTGCTCACCCATGTATAAAAATTCAGTTTTAGTAAGTACACTGTAATGACTCTTGTGCTACATTACTGATACATTCCTACAGTTTCTCATCACCTTTCTCAACATGTCTCATGTTTTTTTAATCTGCCATCATCATGGCTGCACAGCCTCTCCCTCCTTCCAATCACTAACCTTCACATGGCTAACAACAGCAGCATTTACTCAGTGTCAACCCTCTCCTCATTGTTCTCTGATACAGGGAGGATTTCTGACCTTTTATGTGATCATTACAAGCCCACAAATATTGATATCATAGTCTGACTTCACCCTATACCCCAAATCATAGTGTGTAATCCATTTGTCTTTTGTGTCATCCAACTTCACTAATGCTAGCACAGGCTATCATCCTTACTATCTGCAGATCACTCCCTATTCCTCTAAGACATGACAATCGCATGCAGGAGGACTTGGGAAAATTTTGGTTAGGATTGTGGGGTGTCAGGAGACCTGAGCAGTAGAAAACCTGTAGATACATGAGCTGAAATGTATGATTTTATGTTTACTAATGTTTGAAGTAGATGTTCTTGACAGTCATTGGCTCTCATGCTTTTGCTGAAGTACATCAGGTTAGCCCACTCCCTCTAATCATTACTGACAATTCCCTCTGGCCTCATTTTCCCTGTGCTCACCATGCTGCCAGCAAATAGCATTTGTGATCATTGCTTGCCTGCAAACTTCACATTCACAAGAATCAGCCTTGTGCCATTGATATAATGAGTTCTATCTAGACATGCTCACTCACACTACTAGGGCCAGAAAATGTTTCTAATGGAAAAAGCATTAAAGAAACCTGTCATCTGTTTCTTGGCTAGCTTTTTACTATAGAAAAAAGCAAATTCCTTTTGTTCAAAGACTTTTTCCATCAGAAATTGCCACATAGGAAATGGCATAACAGGTTTCCTTTTGATTTTTTCCCAAGGAAACACAATTGAGTGCCAGCAGTCTCACTCAGACTGTTAAAATTCTTCTACAGCTGCATATTTTTGGTTGTGTGTATTTCCTAATCCAGAAGTATCACTACTGCTAATTTTTGCTTTGGTTATTGATCTCTTTATTTGGTTCCATCAGGACTGTATATAGTACTCAGTATTCAATTGTCAGACTCTCCAGCCTTTGGGACCTCTGATGTATTGAGTTCAATGGCATGCTATCAATTGTGCCTTCTTTGGCCTAGCATGCCTTCTTTGGCTTCTGCTGTCATCTTATCTGGACAACCACAAAAATATAAGCCAGGGCCAGTCTTGTTGAACTTGTCTGTCTCCCACATTTCTCCAGTGCAGAGTCTCACCCCTAACAGTAACAATCATGATGGATTTAAAAAAGTCCCAGCACCTACATCTAAGTTGCCTCCAGTCATTCCTCTTGATCATGACCATCACACTCTTGTCTTGTGCTTTGACAGTACTGGACACCAGTTTGATTTGGACGACTCAAACATTGTCAAAGTTGTCTTGCTTTTGAAGAAGAATGACCTGCATAAAGCAGAAGCAGATGGCTTATTACTAGGTGAGGCCTTTTTTCTTTTTCTTTTCATGAGCAGCAGTCGATGAATGATTGCTAACATGGAACACTAGGCTGGGATAAGTACCTACATATTCCCACAAGTAGCAATGCCCTTAATTGCTAAAGTTTTCAAGGCTGGTGCACTGACATCTTGTATTTCAGTCACAGATTTAAGCATTTGACAGATTCTCAATGAGATGTTTGCATGGAATCTCAATCACCATGTGATGGGTAGGCAAGGCATTTCCACCAAGTATAATCTGACCAGATGACTGCACAGGCAATCAACAATTCCTCATGCAAAATTGTAAGCATTGCTTCTAGAGTACATCATTTTAGACTTGTTCATCAGTCCTCAGATCATGAAGAAGATAAAATCTGTATATTTGGTTTGACCATCAGTGGCCTTACTATGGATTACATGTGTTGATAGTGCTGCTCACCAGGTTTTTTGTGTGGTGCATATACAGCTTGAAGGTTTGTTACATCTAACAGATTGGCAAGAACTGGTTTATTGATGCAAGGTGGGACAGAAATTTGAAAAAAGCATATTGGGTCAAATTTTTTTTAAAAGCTATATGGGTGAGCTACCTACCTACCTGCTGACTAATATTCCAAATAGAGTAATCAGATCACTGGATAATTCCAACCTGGTCGAGCTTATTTCTCAATGCCATTTTCCACCCTATTTTCAGCCTCACAAGCTTTACACATCCATCCATTCACTCAATGCTCTAGTCCTATGCAATGTGGGTGATACTTGATGATGCAGGTGAACCAGGTACTCTTCAGAGTAACATGGATGTCTTACCCATTGAGTTTCACATGAATCACATTTGCACTGGATTGCTTCACTCCTCTCAATTTCAGAGACCACCAGACCACACTGACTGTATGGGTGGCAGTGCTGATACTGTAGACTTAACATGAGGAGCATTTGGTGTGAAAAAGCTTGCTGCCTTAGTTCAAGATTTTTCAATAGTCTGAACAGCATTCTATCTTTTCAAGTTTGCAGCATGTTTCTTGCTGCCTTTGTGTACTTTCTGCCAGTTTGGAAGAGCAACTTTTCCAACATTAATGCATGTATGGCAGTACGGACAGAGGACATGATTATCTGCATTGACAACCAAGTTGGATTTGTCAATTTGCGACTAATTGAGTTTAGCAAGAGTCATGGTGATGTAAGCATAAATGGACTACCATCATTCCTGAGTTAAAGTTTGGTGCCCAGGCTGTGGGAGAGCAAAATCAACTCTGAAAATTGACTTTGTATGGCAAGCTTATGTCAAACAATTCTCATTTTTGGATAGGTACCATCACCCTCCAAAAAAATATCAATGGCTCAAGCCTTGACCTACCTACCCATCCTGATATGACATATTGTTCACGTGACTCCCCCTTGCATTGACGAGTAATAAATAGCCTCGCGGGGATGATTCACAAAGTTGGACTCCCTCCCGCCGATAACCACCAGCAAGTGCCGTTCGCATACAAGATGTATACACGAGCGGACCCTATTGGTTGGGAACAGTCAACTTCATTCAAGCTCACTTTTGCATCCTCAGTCCCGATCGAGTTTATCAGTGTTTGGTATGTGGTTTGACGAGCATTCAGCGATCTTTACATGAACTATATTATATATATTGTTCGGGTACCAACACCCGATCCCGATCATGAGAATATCATAGTGAATATCATCATCATGTTCAAAGGCATACGAAGGTATCAGCGGATAGAATACTAGACCGCTATGAAAGCTCGACCGATGGGAACCATGTAGAGATGGACGTTGAAGAGGTCTGGTTTGCGGTATGTCCTTTCGTTCGTTCATTCAATAAAGAGAACTAACGAGTGAATGTTCTGCCGTACTCTTATTAGGGCTGTCATTGTGGTATGTCCCTTTGTCTCAGAATGAATGACAACCATTATGAACCAACTTCGCCAGATGTTGGTGGAGGTTCTGTCGCTAACAAGACTCGACACTCCCCTGCTCTCATACCCCTCCATTGGATGGTACGCGAATGCTTCGAAGCAAACACCGGTATTATGTTCGACACCGACGCGCTCCACACTATTGGTCTAAATCCCGCCACACTCTACCCTATCGTCCTTCCTCGCCCCCCACCACGTCTCGACACATCAACAGAACTCATGGAATAGCTCACGCATCATAAACTCCTAAAACGTCTCGCAGCGCATTGGAACCGCAAGGCTAATGCCGCACCCAGCGTGATCATCACCACGAACAATCATACGGTGATCGACGAGGAGCTCCAGGATCTGAAGGACGCCCTCTCGCCGATATACGACCAGCTACAGCTGAAGCGGGGTTGGTGGATCCTCGAGATCCTACCGCTCCATTTGCGATATCAGAGGGGTAATAATAAATAGGTGAGCAAGTTCACGTATGTGCTCTCCCTTTTTGTTATTTTGTGCAATTGACTGACCGTGGCGTGACCCTAGACTGAATAGGGCCGACCCTCAGATCATACCAAAACAACGCGATAACGGTGTTAAAGTCCATCGTTCTGCACAGCTGCGCATGCAGGCCCGGCCTGCGCCAGGCCACAAAAGTCAATATAAACCCAGGGCAAAGTTTATTGTTGAGCCGACGCGGAATCGACTAGTCCTTCTCATTTTTCTCAGACAATTAAATACATGTTATTCGAGTACCGTACAATTAAATGCAAGGTAAAGGTAACAACAAAAGGTCATATTTTCTAAGCGATAATCAATTATAAATAGTAAGTAACTTGCTCCAGAGCTCAAATAGCTTTCAAGAGGTATCTATAGCTGCTTCCAGACGAGCACATGCTTGCGAAATTCGCAGGGATACAGTTGCAATCTATTGACTTCGTCAGATATGCCATGAAGTTAGGCAGTTAAATAACAAACCACGTACGTTGTTTCGATGGAATGGTTCAAAATGATGTCCGGGTATTTCGAGAATATCCGTGTAGCCCCTCAATAGCGTCTGCCACCCCGAAATCGCTGCCTCGGGCCGTGTACAATCTTATAACCAAGCGGGTACCTGGATGTGAGTCGGCTTGAACCCTTCTTTTGAACGAAGCATGATTAGGTGCGGAGAATCGCGCAGAAACGGCTCAGGCTTGTAATTGCCAAGTAGTCGCAAATTCATCGAGAATTGTGCCTTCACTAGCCTTCCGATCTCAGAGCTGATGATGCTTCGACTCTGAAGATGTAGCACGGTGTTGATTATAGAATCGGATAGGGGAACATGTCCGACAGGATTAGGTGCATCGATCAAGAGAATGCCTTGTGTTGTTCTATCGAGAAGTTCAAGGTGTCGAGCGACTTCATATGCGGCCACCCCGCCAAATGACCATCCTGTCAGGAGGACAAAAAAATTTCTATATTCGAATCGACACGTCGGATGCTTACCTCCAACTATTATGGGGCCTGTGATAAGATTAGCAATCAACTTTGCGTAGGTTCTCGCCATCTGAGAAATGCTATTCCAGGGCTGACTGGTAGAAAAATTGGAGTTGTGTATTACCCCGATTAGTCGATCCAGCGGAGAAAGGCGTTCGTAGTAGTTTACAAGGCCACTGCCATCATGGATAAAGAACAAAGCAAGCCGATTGCTGTTCAATGATTGTACAGAAATAGGGTTGACTTCCAGCTGCAAAGTTTGAAACATCGTGTCTGTGTTCGTCGGTATGGTAAGGTTAAGCTTCTCGTGTACAATCTCTAGATGCCGGACCTTGAGCTAAATTGTAGTTCAGATGTCTATAGACGGAGTATCAATGTGGCATTTAGCACCGTTCCTTGACAAACATGGAATTTCAATATCTCTGCTATCAAACGTTTAGAAAACGTCCTGAATGGTCCGTGGGACAAGGAGAGTTTTCGCATCCGAAAACAACGAACGTTGAGGGATTCCACGAGCGTCAAATCGATGTCGAGGTTATGTCAGATACGTCCCTGTTTTCCTTGGGAAAAGCTCTAATGATCCCCTCCGCACGGACTCCGCACAATTAGCTCTGCATATAGTACGGGTCCGCTCCTCACCCACCTCATGATATGTAACTGTTTGTGTTCAGTCCACACAATCAGTACCCTTCACTCTTGGCAAAAGAAATAGTGGATAAGAAAATTGTATCTCCCGCATGAATCCCTCACTGGCAGCTCCTTTTATTGGGGACTGATCTCCCACAGTATTTGCGGACTTACTCAAACATGTAGATGCCCGTATCAGGCTGAATTTTGTTCTCAACTTGTTTGAAGGTCTTAACGATTACCAGGCGAAACGTGGCTGAGATGTTTTATCCTTGAGTGCATATCTGCTGCTATGATGATAGTGCTGGCTGAGCAATACGCATGAGTCACGACCGCGGAGGAAAGTTCCCTGAGTCAAAAGAAAAAAATGATGAGATCATTTCAGTCCAATTTACGATTCATACTTGTGAGTTGGAAGACATTCGAGGCTAGTAGCCACCTATGCTGCCAAGGGTGATCCGATGCACAAATCATCCCTGCCAATAAAGTAAGGCTCGAGAGATCAGATACACCTAGCACCCTAAACAACCAAGCTTCTAGTTAAGTTGAACCATTGAATCCGGATTTTCGACAGCTGAAGCGGGAAATTGTTAACATCATCAGTGCAGAAGAGAAAATAACGCAATTGGAGGGTAATCTAGTAAGACAAAAGTTCAAGCATCGCAACACATAAGAACATTGGCTGCCTGGAACAGGGACGATGTACCTCGAGATAAGAGGTATACTGTTCATTCCTCATGTACCTAGTGTTCATTCATCTCACCAGTCCGAATCACGTCAACCTGTAGTATAAACGCCAAAGTATATAAATGTGTGGCGTTGCATTTAGAGTGTGTCCTATGAAGACCTTCATGATTAACAGGAGCGAAGCCGCTACGAGCAGTCACTCACCTTTCAGATAATCAACATTCCTAAATCATTTGTAGGAGGAAACTACAACGTGGATGTTGACGATCACGTCAGTTCCGATGTCCAGTTATCCAGTAAGGCTGCCTTTATTGTCTGACTGAAAGCCGACAGGTTGACAATGGCACATCAGGAAGAGTGATAGTTACACATGCTGAGCGTTGAGCTTAGACGACGCTTTGCGAACGAGTATGGGCTGAGGAAGTTACTACTATCGAAAAAACGTGTCTTCCATCAGGAATTTCCTTGATGGGTGCTCAAGGTATCCACACACCTAAATGATATCCACAGTAGAACAATTACAGAGCGTGACACCGCATCACTAATTCTTCGTTCCCCTCATACAAGACCAAGGAAGATATCATCAGCTCCCGAGTTACGTATGTTAACGCATTAACACAGGTTTGAAGAATTAAGTCCCGAAGAATCAAGTCCCCTCTTCGCCAAAATACTCTTCCATTAGCACACACCATTTCCATCTCCTGCTGTGTCGGCATTTTAGGCGAGAATAGGTTCTCGGTGACAAGAAAAGGAATATATGATGCTGCAGCGGTGGCATGGGCGTGAGCAGCGTCTATGACTGCCGGAGAATTTGACTGAGGATTTCTGGTTGTTTCGGGTCTTCATCTAGCGGAGCCATATCAACGTCACCCCCACCATCCGCTGTTTTGTGTTTTGTCGACGAGCCTCGTACGTCAAATTGAGATGATGATGTTGAATTATAAGGTCTCTGCATCTTCGGTATTGGTTCATCTGTAGAGAAACCTAAGCTTCCTCAGAGAGTAGAGTACGTCTCTTTCCAGTCTGCGGTCACAAATGTAAAGGTCAAAAAACTGACATGGGTGGGAGCCTCCTACGCACCCTCTTCCTCAGCTGCACGCTCATACTGTAAAATGGTTCCATCGTTCTCGTCAAGGTCACAATAATATGGCGGACCCTGGTTCATAAACTTCTTATAAAACGCCAGTGCCTGATTTTCTTCTTCTTCTTTTTTCTTCCGGCGTTGGAAGAGCTCACAGACGCCGGGAATATCTTTTGCCCGTCCAAATCCAAAGTACCTATTTCGGCATTACTCAATAGTTAGATAGCCATGAACAAGTATAGTAGACGAACTCGTAACCCTTAGTCCCAGGAACTTCTTTGCCATCATCATCCAGGATTACGACGTTCCGTCGATGATTTCCACTTCCAAGGGCCAGAATCTGATTCTCCCAGTGACGTTTCTCGCAAAGAAGCTTGTTAATTTTGTCGCTCAGATCTCAAAATTCATAGTCTGACAAACTAGTTATGAGAGGCGTCGTCAATATAGATAGTATCTTCCTGACTAACAGTACACACACCATCTTGGATTTTCGAGACTTTCCTACTAATCTCGCGCAAGATTTCACCTCTCCACCTCTCACACTTCCTTAACTCTTGCAGACACTCGCCATTTTTGGCCGCCGGTCTATCCGTGTCCCAAGATCGAGCTGAGCGGCTTGCGCCTCGCGAAATTGATACAGCATAGATCGTGCCTTCTCTTCATTACGGACCTGTATTTGAGCTGATATCAAGGCAAAAAAACAAACACCAGTACTCGCCACAGATAGAAGTCGATCAATGATGAGGTCAACAACGAAGCTTTTGGTAGATAAGCAACTCCCGATTTAATCTGTTCAGTGTCTCATCTAATCTGCACCGGTGGATGATCAGATCTTTCACTGACTAATTATCTTTGCATATGCATTTCTACTCCTGATCGTCAAGAAGATGCCGTCGAACCAACTTTCCGATGTGGAAGAAGGCTTAATTTTGAAAAGTTATCTTCTGTTATGAAATTTGAATCATCTTTAGAAAAAATCCACTTCTCAAACTTTATGACCACGTTCCGCAATTACTCGCAGTATTCGGTACGCCAGTGCCCCATTGTCTTCCATTATCAACCTCCCAACCAATAGAGATGAATTACAGCTGGCAGCTAACAATCGACCTCGCAAGGATGTTTATTGCCTGCCTTCGGAAGATCAACAAGTCTTGGAAGTAATTGGGTACAAGAAAAAACTTGACCATGTGGACGACGCGATTCAAGCAAATGCAGAATTTCTCGCCCTAATAGTGGCCAATCCTGAGATATTTGGCCATGAGGTGGAAGCTGACGCAGAAGGAACAGACAAGGGCGTGACCCAGGGTGGGAATGAAGGAGAAGCAGAATGCGAACCAGGTAAGACTCAGTCTATATGTCGGAAATGTTTCCCCGTCTCAAGGATAAAGTAGCAACACATGCAGTGACTTCACATTCACACACCTATTCCCACTCTCACTTTCACTCTCACACCAATTCCTCTCATGAACACGGGTATTTGCATGACAGACACCAAAAATATAGACCCATTGATTTCGACATGGATAAACTCAGAAGCACACTCAAGCAGTTTGTATGAGACTGGAGTGAACAAGTGTGCTACTTCTACGTAAATATCCACCGTAGCGGCTGAACTAAGCCTAAAACAGGGCCGGGAAGAACGCGAGGCCTGCTATCAGCCTATGAAAGATGCCCTGGTCAAACATTTTCTGGACGTCCCACTTGAGCAAAGGTTTGGTCATACGGAAAATCATTTTTCTTGTCATTTTACTGACGATGCAATCGACAGAGGTAGCTTGCGGGTTCTACTACCTGGATCAGGGCTAGGCCGCTTGGCGTATGATGTTGCGAGTATGGGTAGGTTTCTCCGTCGATATCACGGGTAAAGAGTATGTCTAATGATGTCTAATGGTGAACCCAACAAGGTTTTGCATGCCAGGGAAATGAGTTTTCGCACTACATGCTGCTCTCATCATTCCTCATACTAAATCGGTACGTGTCTTCATTCCACTGCCTGTCTTAGGGTTCGCGCTGAGCAAGATCGCGCAACTTGCCATTTTCTCATATCCCTTTCCTTGAACCTTTCACATCATGGCAGCACCGACTCGATCAACAAGTACACGTTGTACCCATATGTCCACAGCTTCTCCACTGTTTCCTCGCAACAGGCCATGCTCCAGCCCATCTCAATCCCCGATGTTCTTCCCAGCAATTCACCACCCGGGATCTGACTTCTCTCTTGTTGCCGGTATGTCCATCTACTGGACTTCCTTTCATCTATCACTGACCATTCTTTGATTGCATTAATCTCGGTTCCACTTCACTTGAACTCCTCTTTCACAGGAGATTTTGAGGAGATCTACGGTGTTGATACAGACCCAAACAAACCACAGGCCGGGGAGTGGAATGCGATCCTAACATGCTTCTTCATCGATACTGTCAGTATCTCAATGCGCGTTCTTTATCTTGGAAAATATGATGCTCAACCAAATTGTGATATCAAGGCCAAGAATATAGTCAACTATCTGCGCGTCATTCACCGCATTCTCGCTCCTGGCAGTGTGTGGGTCAACCTTGGTGAGTCGCATTCTTACTATTCAAATGCTCATGGTGATATCAGCGCAGGATTTCAGGTCCGTTGTTGTGGCATTGGGAGAACAACAATACAAACAATACATCGGTCGAACTCGACCTTGAAGAAGTGAAAGCTCTAGCAAGAAGTATTGGCTTTGAAATATCTGTGTGTTTGCGTTCCTTGTACATTTCGCAATTTGAGATTAAATGCAATCCTCTGTGGAATGAGAGGACGATCGATACAACCTACACGAGCAACTCAGAAGGCATGTTAGGTTATATTTATCACGCTGCATTTTGGACTGCGACCAAAATTTAGATTTGCGAAAATTACATTGTGTATGTAGCTGTCCTTCGAATGAAGTTTTTTTACATCATATGGCATCGCCGGCGATATCCTTTTTTTAGGACTTACGTTGCATCGCCAAGTACACATGCGTTGATGTCGAGATGGAAGTATTGTATTTCCGTTAAGGATATGTTTCATATTTAACTCATGATTGACATGATCATGTCCTGCTTCCAGGAGAGTTGGCCAGGTACACCCTTTTAGTTAAAAGTCGAACCAAAGCGAAGTAGGTAAAATAATGCAAGCGGGGTTGAGAGCACCAACCGCAAGCGCGAATAATCCCAGGTTCAACCAAAACACCCCAAAATAAAGTATCACTTACCACGATACTTACACGAGTGGTTGTACTACTCAGAAGCATACGCGTTATTCTGTTATTATTCATATCGACATCTGAAACAGGCAGAACGAGAATGGGAATGAAATCTTGATTTCAATTTTCGAGAGAGCTGTTGTATAAGACCTTCCAGGAAATTGCGAAGGATTAAAATTGTGTCCAGAATTCCGACTTTCATGGTAACGGTAAGCGATTTGTGAGAAAGGTGTCATGTTACACTAAGATTACTTGGTAGGTAAAGTATGGCAATGGTAATGAATCTACAAAGGAATGATGGTCACTTTTGTCCTCCTTCGGAAGATTATTTCTATCGTGTTCGGAAGAGCGAATCTGAAATGCAATTCATGACCTGACATATTGGAAGAAACCAATTGACGACAGATAATCAACCATCAGGCCGCACCATACAATCCATCCCAGATGACCATTATTTTTGAAATTTTCTGCACCATGATTAGTTCAAGGTGTCACCGAACTACAGGAACACTTACGCCAACAACTAGCGGGTATTCAGCTCCACTTTTTGTCCTTTCCTCAATAGCAATAGCATGTGATACGTTTATACAGTCGTCTGAAAGGTAAGCAATATTTTCCAGACGCAAAATCCGTTTTCATTTTTAATTGACGTCGCGATTTTAGATAGCCTGGGAATCAAGTAAGTCTGGAGGGTTCAAGAGGTACGCTAGGTGGTCAAAAGGTTGCTTGGGAGCTCGAGATCAAATTTGTTTTTGAGTGCATGGAGCATTTCGATGGATGTCAGAGAATCCAGACCAAGGGAGTCGAAATCCACGTCGTCATCGATATCATAAGTGGCGAGACTGAGAACGGAAGCTAGAATATCCTTGACATCAAGTTCCTCATTTTGCGTAGAATCCGATGGAGCGTCTTCCGGGAAAAGAGTCCTAGGAGTCGACGCACCACTCAACACCGTTATAGGAGAGTCACTTCTGGTCGTACTTTTAACGCACATTCTCGTAGAGACTTCACGGACAATGTCCACGACGGTGGTACAAAATGATAGCGTGTGCGCGTTGAGATGTGCTTCTGTGAATGCCAACCCAAGACGGCCAAATGCCTCGATCGACATCAGAGAATCGACACCGAGAGAGGCTAAATCCATGTGGAGGTCGAGATCTGGAGCAGGAAGACCGCACGCAGGTTTCCGACACGAGATTGATCACGATGGTATCTATACTTGAAGTCTCTTGATAGCTGGCCTTTGTTCAACCTTGGAGGACAACGAGGCCGCGTTTTTGAACGGATGGACAGTATTCTGCTTCGAGGTCAATGATAGTGCTCTTTTTAACCTGTCAAGTCAAACGCGACGGAATTGTATGCCCTTGATATGAGCTACAATCTTCTTCGATTCCTCAGAAAGAACGGCGTAGGCATCGCTGAGCACCATCTCGTCTTCTGGTACCCAAGAGTTGCTACAATATATTGTGTATGACGCGTCATTGTCAACTAAGTCGGGGAGTATCTTGATACTGTCCACCTCGCTACAGATAAATGCGTCATCGGCACCGCCTGGAAGGTTGGCCACAAATCCAGCGACGTGAAGCAAAGTGTCGGAAAAGACTGGGTGTACGATAAACTTGCCGTCATCATAACCCGCTGGAAGTCTCACGTCTGCACATCCCTCCATGTTGCTGGCATTACCCTTTTGAATATACAACAACGCGAGGGAAAATAACTTCATAAGCTGTTCTGGCGGAAAAAACTTCAGGATGTATGCCAGAACTGGCCCTAGAGATAGCCGCTATATATCGAGACACTGTGGGCAAAGTCCGTATAAATTTCGTGAGGGTTAGTTGACTGTAGCCGGCGTTCTCCATAAGCATGAGTGTCTTTGTCCTTTGCTGATGACATTCGAGAACTGATTCTGAATGTACTGGAGCCGGTCTGAATTTGTACTGTCGTGATGAGAATTCGTTCGATGGAGGAATCATGGACTAAGGGTTTGACGAATACTAGTTTACGAAGGGAAGCATGGGAGCCCTGTAAGGCTTGATCAAGGTGAGCACAAGTCAAGTGAATGACAGAAAGAGCCTGCTCGATGTAAACGGACGCGAGACAGAGTGGCATTCCTCCAACACTATGGCCATTGATCCATTTAGCCACTTTCTCGATAGGTGTCTCGAAGATTGCGGTGTTTTCATTCTCAGAAGATGGCCATTGAACCCAGCTCCCCAACATTGAGTATCCCGTGGACGAAGACGACGTCGACGATGCTGGGGCAGCGGAAGTCTGCAGATGTTCCTTGTACTCAACCCAGAACTGCGATGGGGAGAAGGGATAAGAAGGGAGGCTGAGGCACTTAACTCCTTGGAGGTGCGCGAAGGTGTTTCGCCATCGAACGTTTATGCCACTAGTGTAAAGTTGAGCCTAGACTTCCCGTCAAAGTCTCCCACCCGTCCCGATGCTTGCGTAGAGAGCCAATAAGAATGTTACCGCGCCTCAGACTATGATTAGCTTTGATCATGGGGAGCGTGGTTGTATGAGGCCCGATCTCAATTCACAAGTCTATCGGAGTCGAGGAACAGGAAGCTACCAAAGACCGGTGTCAAATTGCACAGGTTCTGCGCAATGACGCGCAAAGTAGTCGGCAACAGATATGGAGCGGTCGCCAGGATGGACGAGTTCTCCGAGAACATTAGACATGATCGGGATGTTCGGTGGGTTCAGTGTTACACGCTGAGCAATAACATTGAGATCTTCTAAAAGTGGTGACATCGCTTGATGTAATATCCAAATGGAACGGCAAGAAGAATGTTCTTGCAGCGGATCTCTGCATCCAGATGTGCCTTGAGAGCCTTCAGCTTCGTCAACGGTCCAGAGAGTACGCAGTCAATCGGACTGTTATAACATGCAATAGATAGTTCAGCGAACTCTGTAGAAGCGCTTATTACATCGTGCAATGCGATTGGGCCGAGATTGATAGCGATCATCCCAGTTTCATTCGCGGCACATCTTTGCACCATCAGACGGACACGATGGGCGACGATGTGCAAGGCATCCTCTACGGACATTACACCAGCGATGACTAATGCGGCGTATTCTCCTAAACTTAGACAGATTCAATATTGTAATTGATGAGGCTTGAAAATAGGAACTGACCTGTGACCTACAACTGCCGCTGGCGAAACTCCCCAAGACATCCACAACCTCGCCAGAGCATACTGAAGAGTGAATATAGAAGCCTGATAGGCTTCAAATTCTTCTAGATCAGAAAGTCCACTTGTCGGCGAGTCGGCTGTGAGAATGGGTAGAACTCCGGGAGAGCCTTTCTTCCTAAGAATAGCATGGCATTCATCAACATGGAATTTGAAAAAGTCGAGACTTCTGATACAGTGATCGTCCCATTCCGAGATATTGACCACCTTGGCCAGAAAAAACGAACACAGTTCGAGCATCTTTTGGAGTCGCCTGGGCAGGTAGCGCTCTCCGTAGTTTGATGATGAGATCTTCCTTGCTGTCAGCGGAGACGACCAGTCGATGGTCGTAAATTTGTCGACGCGCTGTCATTGTGTATGCGATATCCGCAAGACTGGATGCTTCAGGACTCTCGAGAAAGTCCAGGTATCTTGAGCGAAGACTTTCGAGCGCTGAGTCAGTTTTCGCTGAGAAACCAAACAGAAAGTGTGTTTCCCCAAAATTGGAGGTGACGACAGGCTCTTGGTGTTCCTCGACTAGTAACGCTGAATTAGATCCTGCAGCTCCAAAGTTATTGAGCATCGCGATCCTTGTTGAACCGTTAGGGGCAGGATGCCAGGGAACGGACACAGAGTCAATCACGGTGTGGTCATTTTCAAGGGGTGTTATCCGTGGATTGAGCGTATAGAGGGATATTTGACGAGGAATCGTCTAGTGCTGAAATATGAGAAGGAGTTTCGCAAGACCGGCGGATCCTGATGCCGCCTCGAGATGGCCAATGTTTGCCTTGATGGAAGTGATATGCAGCGGGTTATTGACAGTTCGTTGAGCGGAAAAAACGCTTCTGATACTCTCTGGTTCATGAGGATCACCTGCTTGAGTACCCGTGCCATGAGCCTCGATAACGTTAACTCGGTTGGGATCAATGTTCGAGTGCTTCAGGACGCGTTGAAAAAGAGCGGCCTGAGTCGGTGCATGTGGATGGGTAATTGAGTGGGCGCGTCCACTTTGATTGACTTCGATGCCACGGATTACACCAAGTATATGATCATTGTCGGCAACAGCGTCAGACAGGCGTTTCAGCACGAAGACTCCACAGCCTTCTCCTCGCGAGTAACCGTCAGCTGCTGCGTCAAATGATTTACATTGTCCTGTGGCACCCTGAATTGACGCCGAGTCTGTGATCGTGATGTCAGTTCCCGAGATCGGATGAGGTTAAAGACATATCCTCTTGATGATCTAGAGGTATAATCATGATCATCTGTCATTCAATGCTCCAGCAAAACTTATCATCTGATTGTTAGGGGGGGAAGCGATTTCCTTCGGTGGCATACCGTCAACATCGATGCCCTGCGTCCACTGGGATGCATCATGATGAACCCCAGCAGAAGAAAAACTTCTGTAGTTCTGATAATCAACGCGTACGCGTAAACAATGCCAACGCGGGTGAAGCCGAAATGGGTCGTCTATTATTTTTGTTACAGGTGTCCCTCACTGACTGACAAGCTGCTTCCAACTGCCATCCGTCTACCCTACGCATAGAAAAGTCCGTCCGTTGAATGCCTTTTATTCTCACTCGAATTCCTCCGCACCGCTCTCCACGTCCTCCCCTTTTTCAAGCCAGGTCGACACTTTTGCACCAACCGGCGCTGGATTCGGATCTCGCTCTACTATCTCTCGATTTACGCCGAGGTTTTTTCCTAGACTCTATGCCGAACATCAAGCACGATCCAGATTGAAGGAGGGCTTTATCTTGTTCTGTCTATAGCGAGGAGTGGGGCAGGGGAACGCGTCATCGTAATATCCTGAGTCTCTGTTCCGTAGGCGATGGGAACGTGGTACGTAGTCGAAAAGGAAGTAGTGCTTAGACTGAGGTTGATCTCTCCAGCAATGAGGGATTTCGCTCGCGTCTTGTGTTGAATTTGGGTCTGCGTTCATGCAACGGACCTTACAAAAATCGGATTCTCTTGCCGTCGTCTATTCGTTGATGTGCATCTCACCTCCATGCATGTTGTAGCGCGTTCCACTGTACCGCTTCAAGAACGCCGTCGCGCGAACTCGTCGTTAACGTTCATCCTCCATGGGCTGCTCTTGCGCACGCCAAACTCAGGCACACCCTCGCAAAATTCCCTGCCATCGGAATTGAACACCTCACGACCACACATCTCGTTATTTCCCGCCCGCCCTACACCACAATGGATGCATAAAGCCACCCGCCACTTGATTCCATCCTCAAAGATCATCGAAATGTCGAGGTCAAAGATCCCGTCAGGCAGGGATAGCGGGTAGTAGGACGGCGAGCTATGAATGGATCTACCCTCACCTGGTGTTTTGGGAGTCTCTATTTACGTTCAAGTGCAGCCCTACATGGCAGGCAGTGGGCGGGCGGACGTCCTAAGTCAAGATATATCGGTGTTGCGTGAAAGATGCGGGTATCGTGAAGGAAACGTGGCAGGATCGCACTATTCATCGTCGAGTTTCCGCCACGGCTTGTCCTCAAACTCCCGCTTTCTGACTTGGCCCTTGTACCAACATGTACTCAACCCCAAAATCAACTGTACACTCCTACTCGTACCCCCGCTCTCCTGCCAGCTCCGCGAGCAGTGGGTACAACCATGTCCGGTCGTGAGGCACTGTGCCCTGTTCCGTCCCCCACACGCCTTACTCGGCCCCTAGTGCGTGTTTGCCCCTTCCGGCCTTCCCTTATCCAATCCTCCACTAGCCGTATGTTGTCCGCCTAGCCATCCCTCTACACGGTTCAGCCCTGCCGTTGCAGCGAACCCTACACTACAACTGCCCTACCCAACCCTGCCACCTCCACCTCCAGCACCTTACTTCGAGCCCGCAACACACCGCCAGTCACGACGCTCACGCTCCGCATTATACCGATACTGAGTCCCAATACACGCATCCCCTCCATGAACATCACCCCCTCCACGCCCAGGTCAGTTGACACTAAACCGGCTAGATCTTTCATTACAGTCAGTAGCATTATACGCACGCAGGGCGAATGACCGAAAAATGTATGCAAAGGCGATGTGTGGGCGATCGGATAGGCGAGTGGTGCACTGTTGGTGTTGTGCCGGCTGGAGGTCTGAGAAGGTAAACTCGATGTGCCGAGGATACGGCGATGGTGTTGGCCTCTCGACCGCCGGGATTAGCATCGGCTGATCGTAATTCTCGTGATGGATGCATGGAAAAATCTTGGGATGGATGAACGCTAGATCCTCCTATAAACTTACGTCTTGAAATTGACCATAGACACTTGCCTGCGCGATTTTGGTGCTTGCACCGGGGCAGGAGGAATTATCGGATGGGCTGATGAACGAGAGGGAGAGTGGTTTTGTATTCTAGTCGATTGAATCAATTGCGTTCATCCTTTATTCATCCTTTATTGATATTGATGGATGCACACTACCTTGGCTCGCGACGCAGAATAAAATCTCGATCTCGTTGGACTTGGTGGCTCCGGGGTGGGAGGGAAATATCGCCGTGGATAGGTGAACAGTGGTCGGTTTCAGGATGTAGTCTGGTATGCGTGAAAGAAGCAGGGGGGATCAAAGAAGAAGTGACAAGACCTCTCGTAGGCTTACATTGAATGTGAGCACTAACTATAACGTTCATCGCATGCAGGATGTAGTCTGGTATGCGTGAAGAAGCAGGGGGGACCAAAGAAGAAGTTGACAAGACCTCTCGTAGGCTTACATTGAATGTAAGCACTAACTATAACATTCATCGCATGAAGACATCGATATTTGCTTGTTCATTAGCAATCAATATAGCTAACCATCGGTGTTCAATTCTTACGTTACTTCATTCTTGCAGGTCTGCTATTTCCCGCCTCAAGATCGGATAACATTCATTAGTATACACCAGCTTTCTCCGCCATGACAGGTGTGGAGTAGTGATTACGATACATGCATGATACCTTTCGACGGTTTGCTTGGGGAAGAACCTTCCATGTAGAAAACGACAAAGAAGGCTTGGCTTAGGTGTAGGTTTTCCGTTTCAAAAATCCTACCAGGGTGCGGTGTATCGTTCTGTTTGTCGCATTTCCGATATATTCACATGAAGACACCTTGACCATCGCACGGAACAAACTTTCGGAAATTACTGAAGAGAGAACCTTCCAGCTGTGAAACGACAAAGAAGGCTTATGTGTAGGTATACCGTGTCAAAGTTCTGGTTGGCGCATTTCTGATATTAGCTCGGCCACTTGACACCTCACTCAGAGTCACTCTTCAGTGGTTCCATTATCGGCGTGTATCTAATATTCATTGGCACATGCAGACATGACTAAGTATCCAATAACAACCCTTTGACGTTTGCTGCGGAAGGAACTTTCCATGTAAGAAACGACCAAGAAGGCCCAAGTTAGATGTACGTGTACTTTTCTAAATTTTATTGAATTTTGCAGTCTAGTCTCGTAATCTTTGAAATATAAAGCACCCGCTATGCACTCTTGATCCTAAGTCGAATTTCACCCTCAACGCTTTTTACACTATATATGCAACTCAAATTCCAAGCCTGCGTCATCGTTTTCTTCAGCCTCACCCAAGTTGTTGTTGGAAGTCCCGCAGATACAATTATCAAGCGCAACATCAACTCTCCGTCTACTACTGACACAGCGTAAATATGTAATCAAACTTCACATGGTAATATTTGCTGATTGTTTGATTAACTCTCATAGACTTGCTCCTAAAGTGACACCCGGAGAAGCCCACTGTGGTACATTAGTCTATCCTCATTCTTGCTGGAAGTGGACCACCGTGGAGGGTGAATGGTGCTGGACTGAGGAAAAGGTATATTGTACGAACGATGTTGATTGTCAAGATAATGCACCATGCTATGATGCCTGAACCGTGCCATTGGGTAGAGTAAGTATTTCTTGGGGTTGTATCAAGAAATTTGAAGGTGATCGATCTGTCAAGCAGCATCTCCAGGCCAATATGCCGTCTGCGCTGTAACTACAGCTCTAGTTATATCAACCTTACGTTGTCATCGCAGGGGATGTTATATCATTGTGCCTGAGTTTGGTGAATATGCTTTCTTTCTATATTCAAACCCTCGTTGTTCTCGTGATATCCTTCAAATTTATTTTCGTTCCTTTGCCAATGGTCTATGTACCCCCGTACAAGTCCCTTATCTTTCATAAATTTTTTTTACGAATTTGGCTCAATCCAGAAAAAATATTACTGTCTTCCGTGATATTAATCAGTGTAATAACTTTTGTCTGGTGTACTGGAACAACTGAAGATATTGTACCCTAAATCGAACTGCTCACTGCACTCAGGCTTGGGCCTCGCATCACTGTCACTTGTACCCTTGTGTTAGGTCTCATCTACCTATGCCTCGTTATGTGCAAGTTCCATCTGTATGAAGATGCAATGGAAACAATATTATGATCCATTGAACCAACAACAGATCGTAGCTCCGGAAAAACCATATCCTCCATCGGCTGAACAACCCTGACAAACCGGTCACACCCCTACGTACTGTGGCGATTTCTGTAACTAGCGATGGAGGAAGGCAAGCTGACCACTCAAAAGATCTCTAAGAGTGATGCAGGGCCCAATTCAAATCGACACGGCTTTCGTCCCGAGTTTGATTAATGGTAGTCTAGCAGGACGATCGAACGGTTGAAGGTCGGATTATGAAGCGGGAGAAGACATTTATTTCCAGGATTCGCGTAGCTCGGAAGTTGAAGGTTCTTTTTCCTTTAATCATATGTTTTCGGATGCGAGTACTTTACAAAATATTCTCTTACAAACCCTCAGACCCATGTGTCACGTACGACCGACGCTTCTTTCCAGACCCACAAACGCTAACACTAACCCATCCTCGGATGATCTACAACTACATGGACTTCGTGCAACTTGCGACAAACCCGCCAGTTGACCAGATGCGCTATGCAGGTGTACCACGAGCTGCAAACACAGGTTTATGCAAGGCATTACTTCAACGAGGAGTTGGGGAGTGGGATTGGGGAGAAGATTGTCAGAGCGTATGAGCGGAGGGAGCGGGATCCGGAAGGTGAGTTACTTGGAGCTTGGAGGATATAATATGCTTTCCGGAAATTGAAATCATATCCAAACAAATCTCTTCATCCCAATCAACTATGCAATGTCGTGCAGTCAACATAATACAATGTTACGGCAAAACCGACCGCCCACGTGACGCCCACCCCTCACTTTACACGGCCACCAATGCGAAATCTCTCAAAAGGACCAAAAAACTGCACGTCTTCAAGAAGCGAACGATGCGCCTCAAGCAGCACTGCGAAGCGTAACGCTGGCAAAACACGCTCGCACAATTGGGTTCCGCAATGTATTGGAGGCGCAGATGGCTATTGATGTTTGCGGGACAGCAAGTGTCGTATTGGGGGTGTTTGGAGTAGGATGTGAGGTCGATGGAGGTGCTAGGGGAGGTGAGGATGGTTGATAAGGGACTCAGTGGCCGGAGAGAGGAGAGGTAGGCGGGCATCTATCTCTTGATAAGTTCCAGCTTTTGACCCTCCGTGTCATAAGAATAGCGAAGAGTTTGATAGCTCCATGCTGATAATAAACTCTGTTGGAGCGAATAAATTCTCCGGAAGCAAGCCAGATCATGAAAACAAGTGAGTTATCATATCTAGTCTCTCGACTGCTATATATATATATATATATATCCTGATTGACACTTAAAAGAACTGCCGTGTCTCGAGCAACAAGCACTATCTCTGGCCTCGAAGAAGAACTTGTACAACTCCAAGATCGGTACGAAGACCTCCTAGACATCAAAGCTGAGCGGTACAAAGCTCGACTATGCGTGGTGGAAGGTGAAAGAAGGGCTATTCGAAGAAGATATGAAGACGGGAGAGAATTTCGAAAAGGAAACAAGAAGGGCATGAATGAGGAACAGAATAAGAGGAGGCTTGAGAAGAGACTTGTGATGAAGAAGAGAGTATTAATGGAGATTGAGGAGGACGGAAGGTATGACTCTCGTTTTTGTTTCTATGATCATCGCTCATGCAAATCCTCTCGATACAGATCCTACACCTTTTCCGTTCCCCAAGCCACTGCCTCTTGGCAGGATCGAGAACAAGGAGAACCAAACTCTCCCACCACTCACGTCCGCACACCTGCAATTGACAACTAATTGCATACCTTCCCTACGGATTAGATGCTGTGGCTCGTATGAAGGGTTTATTGCCTAACCTCTTTAATAAAAGTGCAGTACCGTGTCCTCTACCCCAAAGAACCAGTATCCACAAATAATGCGAATTTCACCACCCCTAGTCCTGTAGACATGAATTTGCTTCACCTCGTTAATCGCAGACTGTGGTCTTTCTAATCATCTCGCAAATAAATTCCTCGACTTGGTGGGTCAAGCAAAAGTGCCTTCCTCTTCACATATCGTTCTCGTTTCGAACAACACCATCTCTTCCTCTTCGTCCTCCAGAAAGCCCACTTGTCTTTAATCCCGTCACCGTCGCCCGCCCCTGAAGTGCCAGTACTCACATCACGCAGGAAATTGAAACTGGGTACGTCTTTTTGTCATCGCGATACTTTCGATTCGGTAGGCAGGCTGAATGCATACCAGGGTCGTCTCTGCCCCCGCGACAACAAAATGGGGTCTCGCCAGGGACAGAAGAGGATTCACAGAGTAAGCTTCTCCGTCACTCTAGAATCATAATCCTCACTGAGCAATTTTCAGCCTTAACGCTCAAGGAGAACACCATTCCCACCCCCTTCACCCATCATCACACCTGCATTACCACCCTAGGCCGGGCGCACAATGCCAATAATGCCCATGTCCCCATCATCGATCTTGTCATCCGAAGCAGAACCGGATTCTCAAAGCCAAAGTGTGCGTTCCTCTTGTCTGATGACTACTGAACTCGTTCACTTTTCTAAACCTTTTCTCCAGTATTTTTCGCTGCCATTCCTCGACCCGACGCCGTGTTCTATGCGTCCGGCTAAGACTTCACTCGTACAATCCCCAATTTAGCCACTCAAGCTGGGCCGGACCTTCTTGCCAGACCTGCGTTTCCGCACGACCGAAAGGTGGTATCGAGCCGGGACGAAGAGAGTTTGCGGGCGAGGAAGCTGATGAGGGTGGCAAAAATCAGGTGACGACGCTTCTTGAACTAAATCTGCGATAGAGCAACGGGGGAAAAAAAAAGAGAGAAGGGCAAGCAAAGCGAAAGACGACCAGATGTGGATATCGAGGTAGTCTCGTCGACGCTTGCCAACCCTCCTTTGATGGCTTAAAAGCACATCGAAGACTACTCGGTGTATAAAGGCCGGGCGGTAAAAGTCACTGACTGCGTAAGCCTCTCTTTTTCCTTTTTCATACATATCTTCTCATGATTTCAAGCCTAAGGACAGCACGACTATCAATTTCCGATTTGAGATTGTCCCTTCTCTGGGACGGGGAGTTTGATTTTCAACATGACCAGGTCGTAAGGGGAATGAGGGATATAGGAAACGGATGGAAGCAGGGGATTGTGAGTATTGTCGTGATGTGCGTTTCTCTTTCACTCCTTTCCGAATTTCAAGTCAAACTAATAGACTGTTAGTATTACGAAGCCATCGACCCCCTTACGAAATGGCTCCAAGCTCCACTATGGTGTTCTCCACTCTCCACTCCCTTCAAATCGTCGTCTCGGGCATGGCTCAGGGGTAAGCTTGTTGTGTGACGATGAAGTAGGTTTTAACTCACCATCCCATCACTTTCCCATCCATTGCGGAAAGTTGTACCTTCCAAGGAAACTCAAAATGCAATCGCGTATAGAAAGGTCCATTTTTCAATCATACAGCCAGTATCGACATGTAAATCTACACGATTAATCTATGATCTCTCCGAAGTCACTTCCACAATGATCAGTCTCTTCTAAAAGAAACCCTCGAGGCCTAAACCTTGTCATTACATACCTGTTCTCATTGCGTCTGTATCTCCCATAGCCCGTCCTTATTTCTGACAAGACCCACGAACATGATCTTATCCTCCAAATAATCCACCCGCCTGATCCCATTCCACTTCTCATTACTCCCTCACGTCCTCCGCTCGTACGCCCTCACAATCCTCTCCCTAGTCTCATTCCCTAACTCCTCATTAAAATAATGTCTCGCACCAATCTGCGACTGCAGCGCCAAGTACACCTGCATAATCACATCTTCCACCATGATGCCATTATCGATCTTCTTGTACACGTCAATGTGCCATGGAAGGAGAGGGTGGAATAACCGCATGTAGCTGACTGGCGGGTTCGTCGCGAGTTGGGCGAAGTCGATGTGGTTGTAGGTACGTCCGAGAATGGGGAAAGAGAGGGTTTGTGGGTCTGGGAAGAAGCGCAGGTCGTATATGACACATGTGTTTGAGTCGATGTAAGAGAGGGTTTCGAAAATTGTACGTTTGATTGGATCTTTAAAATTACTCGCCGATGAATCAGCAGTGTTGACTTCGATTATAGCAAGGATACAGAGCAGAACGTGCCATCGATACTAGTCCTTGTTCCAGGAATAATGGTCCTCTGTAGCCCATAATCCGATCTCCAGTCTTTTGGTCGTCCCGCAAGATGATCTATATTGTACTCTGTAGAATACCAGTCATGTTGATGTGTCTCCCCATCACTCTGAGAAACATTGCGATCAGGTAGCGTCGAAAGTGCATTTCTCCTGCTCTTTGCCGGCTACAGGAGTTTCTGTAGCATGTTTTCTCGGGCTCAGTTTATCAGAACGCAAATCCAACTGAGGAGATAAACTGGCTACTCGTTCACCATGCCCATCCTCATCAATGGAACTTTTTTCGTGACCTCCAACAGACCTGGCATTAGACAGTAACAGGTGCTTTGAACTCGACCTCGAGGATGTACCCGCGAGCACATGAAGGGGTCGGAATATTGGCTGTTCCAGATCACCAAAAGGTGGCACAGGATCGTAAAAATAGATACACTGAAGTCCTGCGGGCATTTGTCCGAAATGTTGTGCGAGTTGTGTACCCTGTATTATAGCCAAGTGTCTGTCTGGTGATGGTCGCAAGTCGACAAGATAGATCGCATGCGAGTCAAACATGGTTTTTTCTTTCAAACAGAGTACCGCCTGCGTTCCGCGAGGAAAGAAGAATTCGGTATTCCATACTGCAATTAGTTGTGCGATGACATCTTGTGGCGCAGGACGAGGGGCTGGTGTTCTATTGAAATGTTGCCGAAAGCGGAGATGTTGTTCATCCCAAACTCGGGAGGCATCCTTCACAACAGTCAGATTGAGCCGCGGCTTGTACTATGGATAGTTAATGACACATACCAAAGTGAATCGCGTCCAAGCCAGATCATCTATGTTGTGTTCATCCAACAACTGCGGTCTGACATATGATGTATGCCTTACATGCAAATCCATCATTTTGATTGCTTCGAAAGGTACTCGAGAATGATCTTGCTCAGGCCGGTACGACGGACCTAAAGGACGAGGCCTAAGCGATTGCGAGGAATTGACCAATGTTTGGGTATAAACCAATGGTGGTGGGATGAAGGGGACCGATTGCGATGGATCGACTGATATTTTGGTGTAACTCAGCGGTGGAGGGATAAAGGGACTCGCTCCCCAGGGATATGGTCCTCCTTCACCAGGGACTGAACCCACCAGCCAAGGGGATGATCCTTTCTGATTTTGAAATGCTCTTCCTTGGTTGGGGGATGATCTTCTGTTGAGTGTAGCCTCGTAATTATTCTGTGAGGTCTCTTTCCATTCTAGGACTCTCTTTCTCCAGGCTTTGTCCATTGCAACTCCATATCGACGAAATTCCCTGATGATGAGGCACAAGTAGACAAGGCCTAGGATGAAAGTCAAAGTGATGGCGAGGCGAGGCCCGAGTGCGGCGAGTGGTGTGATTTGTAGTACAGCACTACTGGCCGTCCCAGTACGCCAGACAAAGATCATTACATAGGCTGAGTAGAATATAATAGACCTAGATCTTTCATGTCCGAACAACAAAAGGTTGTCTTACCATGATAGCCATATGGCAGGCATCGCAAGCAACACCCAAACATTCCACCAGATGAATGTTTTTGTCTTTTGTGCTTCCTAGAATATGACTCAGGTAAGTTTCAGGTGTTATGAAACATAAATAAATTCCTTGACCTCTGCCCATCCTGCTGCTTTGTGAGTTCTACGCATTGTGTTGAACCTGATGATATAAATACAACCATACAGACGACTCATTAGAGAACACACGAGGGCCAGAAAGGCGAAGTATCGAGTGTAAGGGTCCGTTACAGCACCATCGATCTGAAGTGTCGTCAATATTGCACTAATTACAAGATAGTCAACAAGAAGCACGGAGTAATTAGGGATACGCTTACGATAATAGCAATACTGAAACGAGGTTGAGGGCTTTCCATTCCTTCATCAGGGAATCGATAAACTGTTCCCATGACGCCTTGAGACGCACGACAGGCCGGAAATCAAGTAGAGTTTTGTGTGATAGGGTGCAAAGGGGGTCCTGGCACTCATCGGCGGAAACAGTGGCCATTTTCTTTATATCTGGCATGCTCAGTTCGGCCTCTTCAAAGGTTCGAGCAACACGCGAAAAATAAAGTGATGGCAAAGTGAGGAGAAAATGCAGGTAGATCTGCCGTGGTAGCGTGTCCAGTAGGAAAGCGAGAATGTAACTTGACGTAGGTGCATTGATAACACTCTGGGCTTCTGTAGGCTGAAATCGCATGAACGGCCGAACGGGCGATTGCGTGGTCGTAGGATGGGGTGAATAAGAGAAGTTCGCAATGTTCTGTGCCACTGAAGGTGCGAAGGGGTCAATTGCAACATACGCTGGGGAACTTGTCTCTGGATTGTTTGCGAGGCGTGGTGCCACGCTAGCAGGTAGAGGCTAGTGGAGAAAATTGGGAGGTACTGAAACAGGTACTGGAGTCGGTAATCTAGTTTCGTCCAGACTAGACTTAGGTAGGACAGGTATCCAAGCCGACGATCTGATTTCGTCCAGACTGGACTTGCGAACGATGGAGCGCCGGCTACCAAAATTTTCATCAAGAATACCTGGATGGACTAAATGGTTCTTTTCAAAGCCACCACCATCAGATATGGATAACTGTTCGACAGCAGGTTGGAAACTTTTGGTGAAATCTGCATCAGGGGTAGCATTGCTTTTTACAAGCTCGATATCATGCAGGGGCTCTTGTGTAGTCGAAATTGAAGCCATGGGTGTCCAGCGTTAAGCGTCTGGTCCAACTTGAAGCGGAAAAACTTTTATTAATGGGGGTAAGAGTACATAGATCAGTAGGTCCCCATCAACAATTCCATATGACTCAATTTGGATTGCATCACTGGCATATCATATCTGGGGTCGGAATACAGGTTTTTTGACAAGGGTGGAAGTAGAAGTTGGAAGTTTTGCACCTCAGAAGGAGGTAATCAAGCGTCTGATCTCAGTTGTGACTCTGCATGGACAGTGATTCAGACATGACCTGAAGGGAAAACTCACACATATGTAACGTCCTTTCTGAATACTAGCCGTCAGAAACTTTCAAGTTGAACCACTTGTTCTCTCGATCTTCTCCTGGAGCCTGTAATCATCACGTGTTTTACTCAAATTCGCCTTGAAATGTCGTATCATGTTACAAGACCTCATTCAGCTGATATTGGTTCGTATTTCCTAGTCCGTACGGATTTCAGGAAATTCAGAAAGATGCATAACTCTGAGGATCGAGCACAAGTCAGCAGAAATTTTTGACAATTGTAATATATTATCGAACAAAAGGTACAATCAATACAATCAATCCATGTGCTGGCATTTAGATACATGACCACCGGCCTGTATCCAAAAGAACCAGCAAAAAGAAGGAAGCAAATGAAATCCCCCGACGACACAAGCCAAGAAGTGCAGCGGCAAGGTCATCGTGCCCCCGCGTTGCAAGCAGAGCGCAGGAGGACAAGGGCGGCAAAAATTAGATAACCAGAAATGGAGGCGGTGCCTCCATAATAGTGGTTAAACTATTAAGAACAGATACTACACTTGATCTAAGCCAAAAGGCCAGAGTGGTAAAGAAATTCTAATGTTGGGTGCGGATTTATATATGTAGGGAAGTGTCGGGGGTAACGCACGGACCATTGTTGACACATGATGCATGATGTGCGATACTCGCGACAACCCACTGTTGTCTACTTGGGTCTCTCATCTATCAGCTTTGAAGCAAGTTGGAATTGCTGCCTCTGAACCTTCCACACGATTGCTTATCTGCTGACCCTTTCGCTTCCACAGTCCTTAAAAATAAAATCACCATCACCGTCACATAACTCCTTGTCAAGTCCACTGCAAGGTGGACACCACGGCATGCCACATAGTAAGTATAGTCACAAGTAACCCGGTCTTGAACGCGATTCTCCTCTTCAAAGAGATCCATAGCAATAGAGGCGAGCTTTCTTCAAGTTTGTGGTGAGTTCGGAGCGCACAGACTATCGGGACAAAGAGTCGACGAGTGTTGAGAATGCAGTACTGTTCTTTTTTCACCGAATACTGGGCTCTGGAACTCTGGAGATGCTATAAGTCTAGAGCTTCCGGCGAAATAACTAGTGCTCACAACCAAAGTGGTGTCTGATCAAAAACTAGAGTTGGAGGTACAGTAGTGAGTGGTAAGTAATCAGCCTGGATTTTGGAACGAGCCCTCTGTCAACCTCATCGTTGATTGACAGCACTGTTGTCAATCAGTAGCCGGCGATGATATTTGAACCTGTACCTGAGGTTTCTTTTAGACCTTAGTACTCCTTTTTCTTTACTAAATATTGGGCTCTGGAACTCTGGAATGTTGGAACTCTGGAACTTCCGGCGAAGTAATGCAGTCCCAACCAACTGGTGTTCGGTCGAAAACTTGAAAGATGAAGGTGCGGTAGTTCACGGTAGGTAACCAGCCTAACCAGCCCCTCGTCTAGTTCACAAATTTTTACCCAAGGTTTTCTTTGATGTGTTATCTCGTATCGATTCTCATGCGCGTTCGATATCTTTGGAGTACGGACGACTGGAAGGTGGTTCCAAATCAGTCCCAATACTACAGTCTCACAGGTTCCGAGCACGGGCTTTAGTGCTGAGGAGGGATCAAAGCTCAACAATCGGCGGTATGTATCATAGATTGAGAAGGAACTTAACTGGGTCCTGGCGATCGTTTTTTTAGCCCATGGGCATTATATTATGATCGAGGACCTCTAAGAGGTGTGAGAAGCATGTAGTCCGAGTGATACTGACAACTGATTGCGGCAGGGGCGAACGTTAATGTCAACGCGTATAACTTGTTTCTTGATTCGTAAATATGGCCGCAGACGCGTTCTGAGTGATTGGTCAACAATTGCGATGCAGTGTGTACTCTCCTCTACGTTGTCCAAGCTCTCTCGCTGGCCAGATTCTCATGTTCCTTACCCGGCAGCCCTGCAGCTGTCAATTTTATTCAGGATTTTTGCAATCTCTAGGGCATAAGCAGGCTTTGCTGAATGGGAGTCGCGCACGAGTCTTGAGTTGTTGAGCTGAGTCGCGGTCGCGGTCGTGGTGTTCTGAACTTAAATAAGCGTGCATCATAGTAGATGTTTGAAATTATACTTCAAGCTTCAGGCTTCAGGCTTCGAGGCTCGTTGTTCATTTGGGGTGATTGATTCATTGATATAAGGAAATTACGCGCTATGAGTATCGGTATGTGGATTTTAACATTACTTAGCATCAGCGTGACATACATACGTATGTACTTAATTCGAGCAGAGTTTGGAGGCTTGTTATCTTGTGTGTGTATACTTAGATGTGGGAGTATGACTAGAAACATCCGAGCGTATGCTGTATATCTCTTGCAATACAGTTTTCTCTGAGTTACTTTTGTTGCTCTCGGTATCGTGGTAATCGAATGAAAACAGTCTACTCATCACTGGATTCTATTCACGCAGGTTCAGGGAACATGCTAACCAACCATAATGTTCTCACAGAGACCACAGTACACACGGGCGAGTATGATACGAAAGTGCGAAGAATAGTGATGGTGGCGGTGCAATTGAGAAGATTGGCGAATGGTTACCTAATGGAGGATGGATGCTGGCCATGAGCACGACGCTCGAGCGGCATCAGCCCCGTGAATTCTGCAATCATGAGCTCGTCTGATACCCAGCGGGCCCAGATCATGTTACATCTCTACACTGTTACAACCTGGTTTCCAGGGACACCGTAAGTGTACCTGACCCGCCATGAAACTGATCACATCAGTGAACAAA